>JAQGCE010000001.1:0-34069 GCA_034699185.1 Eupelops torulosus
CATTAGAATTAGGGCTCGAATTTCGGGTCCGTATAGAGTAATTTGCTCTATACCCGGCCAGATCCACCATATGTGAGAGGGTTGGGGAAAGGAGTCGTCATTTCCCTCCTTAACCGGGGCTTCAGCGGTAGACGGTTCCCTCTCACTGAGAATGTCGACAGTTCCAGTCCAGTACTGGATTCGCTCCATTAGATTCAGGTCAGGGATGAATTCCATTCTGTCGACACTCACCTGTTCTTCCACTGATTATCACTGAATTAATTTG
The DNA here is from genome assembly GCA_034699185.1 of Eupelops torulosus. Lineage (NCBI taxonomy): Eukaryota > Metazoa > Arthropoda > Arachnida > Sarcoptiformes > Phenopelopidae > Eupelops > Eupelops torulosus. The sequence continues at coordinate 266 of JAQGCE010000001.1, forward strand.
TTTTGAATTATGAGTTTATTTTAATCAAAAGTTTTATTTAAAAGAACTTCAATTTTAATCGAATTCACAGTATTTTTATAATGTTTTATATTTTTTTTCTCTATTAAAACGTATTTAAAATAATTTAGAATTTTGTTTAAAATAATTATTTCTAATAATTGGGAATAAAAGTAGAGAATCGAAGAGTAAGTGTTCTCTAAATTGTAATTATCGACTGACTTCTACTGATCTGCTGCTCTCCCTTTTATACCCTCCCAGTGAGCCATCAGTTGATTCTCAGTTTATGCCCAAATAAGGACATAACCTAAGCCTCTATCGATGGGTCACTTTCAGGTAAAACCCATAAAAAGAGTTTAAAATAATTGACTATAAGTTTAAAATGAGATTAACCTTTGATTTATATTCTGATTCTGTTCTTAGAAACTTTAAAACAATGTCTATTCTTCACTAGATAATCGATTTTCTGCCCTAGGTTATTATCCCCCCTAACAGTATTAAAAGAAAAGAAAAAAATGTTTTTATATAAATAATTACTTAAATTTTATATTAATATTTGGATAATATCATCATGATCATTTAGAATTTGCTTGTGCCTAATTGCACCAAGAAGAATCATTGAACTTGAGCTCTGTGTAGGCCTCGACAATGTCTTCACAGATGAACGCCTACATAGTGTTGTAAATACCGGTTTAAATACCGGTTTTGTGTAAACATGACTTATATTTTTAACTTCGAGTGATTCGTAGGTTTTCCATTTTATGCTGTTTTTGTCAAAACATTGCTTTTATGTCAATTCAATTATCAATTTTGTCTAATTTTTCTGTTAAAAGTGCAGTAATAATAATCCTGAGCAATAATGGGAAAAGTCAAATGGATAATAATTCTAGTGATCTTGGCTATCATCGCAATTCTCATCTTTTTCTATATGAAAAGACGAAATCAGAGGAACCAAAGCATAGGTGGAATACAGCCCAACACTATTTGATGTAATCACTCATCCGTCCAATTATTTTGTAATATTTTAATCAAAAATTTTTACTTAAAATATAAGAATTTAATGAATATATGACTCAATAAATATATTTAAGTAAAGTTTAGTTTCAAATAGTATTGAATATGTTTTTCGATTCAGTATTTATTTATTTATTGAAAAACTAATATTAAACTAAAATTAGTCACAAAATCAATGTTTAAAATGAATTTAAAGTATTTTTTTTTGAACCATTGCTCTCATATTTACTTTAATAAATATTTCTTACAAATACAACCTTGTATATTGTCTTAAATGAGACATAAAGTTGAATTGATTTCATTTTTCATTACTATTCTCAACAGTGAACATCAATTTTTCTCAATTAATTGTAAAAATGGCGAACAAATTGTTTTATTTCCTCCCAATTGTCTTAATGTCCATTTTTGGCCAAATTTCTGCCTGTATTGAAGGCTCGACTGATGGCTGTCCAACCGGACAGCTAACAAATCAAACTAATGTATTATCTGTGCGGACAGGTCTCAAACTGGGTGATAATGGGGTAAACTTTTCGTGTTTGGATCTCATCAACTATTGGTCACAATTTTTTAACGAAAACTTCTTAAGACCTTTGAGTAAAGGCCGTCTCTTTTCATCAATTTTTGGCGATTTGTCTCAAATTTATCTGATCTTGGTTTCATTATTCAATTTCTTTCAAATTACAATCAATGATCTGAGAAGTCAAACATCAAGTATTGAGTGTACGGCCGAACAGTTTGTCATTTGTCAGACAATAAACAAGAATTTTCTTAAATTTTTGCCTGATAATAATTATTTCAATCATTTTTTTAACCATGCTAACTTTTATTTTGTATCTAATCATAACCTCAGTCCTTGGTTTGCCATTTGGAACTCAGGTTACCTGTCTTATAAATGTTTGTGTAGAACTTGCTAGATTAGATTCAATTTAATTGTTTAATAAATAGATTTTATTGAATTTTTTTTCAAAGTTTTAAAATTCAAATCAAATTATAATTAATGTATTTTTTTTATAAAAGCAATTTTACTTGTTTAAATTGATATTCACTTTAATACTTTTTATTCTTTGTTATTTTATTTGCATTTATGAAGAAAATTATTTTTTTTCTGTAGTTTTTATTTGATTTGAAAATATTTTTCATTTCATTTAACAATAAATTCCAAAAATTTAGTTATGAATTCAATAATTTTGAGGACAGTTATGCGCAGAATTGCTGTTTAAAAGTCATATAAAGTTGGAGTTGTCTCACATTATATTCAATGAAACATAAATTTTTGTAATCAGATCGAAGTTTTACGTCAGTCCCATAACAGAGACGAAGTTGAGACTCCCTTTTGCACAGGGATTCTGTTTACACCCTTATCTCTATTCTACTCTCAATTCTTTACTAATTCTAATCAAAATTCTGACACAAAGTGTTTGTCAATTAATTTTCGCAAAATTCAAATAGTGTTTAAAATGTCTGCCCGTCGGCTGACCTCAGACCACGACGACTATGAAGACGTCGAAGAAACGGTATCACATATTTTTACTCTCTTCTAATGTTTATTCTGTTCAAGCTGATCGCAAAATTTAACTAGAATTTGCTAGATTCAATCTAATTGCAAATGGCTCTGATGCTTTTATTAGTATGAAAATCATTTAAAAAAATGATCAAGACTATTTTATATGATGGAACCCAATTATAGCCCAATTGTTAAGAATTATTTGACGCCATATTAAAAACTTTTTTTATTATCCTTGAAATGTTTGGTCGTTTATTCTTATTATTAAATATAATTAATTTTATTGTTATTCACACAATACTAGCGTTGAATTTATTTTCAAGTCATAGTCACCTAAATTTAGAGATGAGTACAAACAACAAAACATATTTTTATTACTAATACTTTGACTACAGAAGAGAGGCCTCGAATTAATTATATAATGATTTGCAGAATATTTTAATTTTATTGGAAAATTGATAAACATCTCGATGTTTTATTTTATTTAATATTAACTTTTTTTTTAATCATCCAGGCTTGCAGTTTAATTTAATTAAGCATGAAGCTTTTTATTTCAGATGTGATAAAGTAAATGGTTTATAATATTTCATCAGAAATTTAAAAAAAATATTTTGGCTTAAAATCACTATAATATCTATCATATTATATAAATATATATATATATAAATGAATATATAAGCAAGTTTATTAATTTTGTTTTCGCCAAATCATGAAAACTAAATTTCATTGTATCCAATGTAAATAATTGACAAGGTCACATTTACTCAATCATTATATAGCAAGAGACGATTTAATATTATGAGGGGTTGAACAGTTCTGCTAAATTGTTTAGGCCACCTTGGTCACAACCATTTTTTAAGAACATATAACAAAGAATTAAGGCTAATATATTGTATCCGGACAATTCTAAAATATCTAATGTAAGCATTATATTACAGTGTTTTAGTTAAACTATACATTGTATGTAAATTTAAAAGCATAGAGAATATAAACAAGCTTAATTAGAAATCTATATTTATTTGAATTTCAAATATTCTTAGAACTTATTTATGAGTTATAAATAAAAAGTTTATTTAAAAAATAAGAAAAATTTGATTTGAGATAAGATTTAATGAAATATCTCTACTCTTATCAACATTTTTAAATTTATTTCATTTCATTTTATAATTAATTATTTGGTTTTAATTAATTCAAAATTTTATTCGTTAGAGATATGAAATAAAGACAGAGAAATGTGGGGTTTTGAGTGTGTTTGTGCAAGGCAATATTGCTGGCATAACTCTAACTACTCCTGTATTCATGACTGTTCACGACTTGGGAACTAACCGTAAGTTTTGTCTGATTTGTATGTACAGTTATATATGGAAATAATGAAGTGACTTGGGCCAGGTAAATTACTTCACTATATCCATTGCTTCACTATAAACATTTAATTTTTAAAATCAAATTAAAAAAGCATTTAATCAAATATTTATATAGATTACAGCAATTAAGTGAAGAAATAATTTATTTTCTGTTGTTTTAAAGAATTTAAAGAATGAGAAGTAAATAATGTATTTTCTCTTCACTTCATCTCTTTTAACACTACTTTTAATTTCAACAAATATTTTAACTTAAATATCAATAGAAATCTGTTGTCTTTTAGTCGAAATTTTTTCTCATTTTCATTAATAAACAAAGATTTCATTCATTGGTTTTTTTGTTACAGTTTTGATTGTCTGACTCATTGCTACACAAATGTCAACTTCACTACTATTTCCATACATTTTTTCATTACGTGTTCACAAATTTAATAAAATTTTGGTTCATTATTACCATTACTTCATTATTTCCATTCTTCACTATAACCATTATTTTTTTTCTATTAAAACTTGAATTTTGGTTCTTGGTTTTCAAGTTTACTTCACTAATTCCCCCAAGTTCATTATATCCCTACTTCACTATTTCGATAAATGACTGTATTATATGTTCAAAGAATTTATTTTTTTAGTTAATAATTGTTTTGACATTTAATGAGTTTTCTTTCACACAAAAAATTGAATATAATTTGTATAATAAAAATTCAGACACAGAAATGCATAAATTGGTTGAACATCCCTGCATGGCCAAATTGAAAGCTAGGTCAGTCTGGATTCACATCGAATTGCCTGGACAAGAGTTTGATGCACCCGATTTGCCCGACTCTTACACTTATCCATCAATGGATGACATCGCAAATGATTTGGTTAATGTTCTCAATTATTTCAAGTAATTTTATTTTCATTTTAAATCAATTGATCATGTTCATTTTAAACTAACCACTAAACTAACAGCATAAAATATTGCGTCACTCTGGGAGAGGGTGCAGGGGCCAATATCATTGTTCGATTTGCGGTAAACCATATAATTATATTAAGTGAACGAATGATCTGAAAATTATTTCAAATAAATTTTAGATGTCTTTCCCGGACAGAGTATTGGGAAATATATTAATCCACTGCACGTGTAGTGTCGAGAGTGTTATGCAATACTTTCACGACAAAGTAATTTAACCTATCAAATAAAATAAAAGCTCTAATATAATTTATTAAACTATCAGATGATGACCTGGAAGTTGCATACTCTGGGCATGAATTCCACTGCAGAACAATACCTGGTTTTCCATAAGTTTGGAACGGTTTGTACACTACTTCTCTCATTAATTGCATGAATTAACGCAAAAATATAAATATTAAAAATTGATTCTTTGCATGAATTCCTTAATTTGTTTATTGGTGTGAATGTCGTGGAAACACATTTTCATTCGCTTTTAATATCAAATTTTGAAGGCTTTGGAGGTTTGAACTAATGCTTACATTCACTCACTATTCAGTGTTATATCATTTGACAAATATTCTCATAAATAGCAAATGGATAACAGAGACGAAAGGGATAAAGTCATTCAGGACTATATCAAAAAACTTCACAGTCGTATGAATCCTAAAAATTTGAGACTTTATGTCGAATCATATTTGGCGTAAGGAATAACTCATTTTTGTTTTTCACTTAAGAATAATACTTAGTTTTTATTAATTAAAAGTCGAACTGAATTGACATCACATCTGAAGGAAAAGATGAAAGTGGACACAATGTTGACTTCAGGCTCACGCAGTTCCCATTCACACCATATGGACCAAATGCAGGCTGCAATGGATCCCAAATTGACCACCAGAGTTAAAATTGATGACTGCGGAGATGTGCTACAGGACGCACCCGAACACTTTGCCTACAATCTTCTTCTTTTTTGCCAGGGATTAGGACTTTGTTAGTATTAATTTTTACTAGATAAACTACTTGGTCACTACTCAATCATAGAATATTTGGCAAATAATAACTGTTTTGATCCTTATTTGAAATAGTCTCAGCCCTGCCGGTGTCTCGCCATGGCTCTATCTGTGCCTGAAATATCACTATGGTGGTTACCTTGTCAAAATATTCTGTCTTCAATGAAAGTAAAGCGTCTGTTAATGGGAGACACGAAATGTATTTCTCGTCAATTATTCGCACAGAAATCGTTAATTGGTGTCAATTTTCAAAGCACTTTATTTTGATAATAGATTATATGATTATACTATTGAATAGATTTTGAGATTATAAAAAAAGGATTAAATAAAACTTTAATCCATTTAAGTTTTCTAAAAACAAAAATTATTGGATAGTATTATAACAACTAATATTCGAGCGTAAAATCAACAGATTATAATAGATTATATATTTTAGTTTTTATTCTGCTTTTACTTCATTTAATCAATTTATTTAAAAAAAAAATGGAATTAAAAATGTATAAAAATGGAGCTCAAAGTTAGCTTGCTAGGTTTTATCATCTCAATAATTGATTGGTCTGAATAGAAAGTTAATTTTATTGAAAAGATTAAATATATCTTTTATGTAAATGCAAAATGTACCAATGACAAGTTAGAAAAATAAATGTTAAAACTAAACTTGCAATTTAATCATCAAGGTCACAATTCCTTCTTGTCTTGGCAACAAGCATCTTTTAAGTGCTCTGGTTTGGGGAAAGTAACTATAATAATTGAAATTTTTAACATGTCATTTAATCAACATGCTTATTCTAGATAATATACATTTTTAAACTAGATAAAATATAAATTAAACTTTAAAATTGGCGGTTATTTCCTATTAAAGTAACATAGTTTGTGAAATTCGTCTCATATTTCTATAAAATAGTTGTTTAATAATTTTATTCAAGTAGTGTTATATTCGAAGGCTCTTGCAATAAAATGAATAATTCCATTATAAAACTTGAAAATTATTGAAAATTGTGCACATAATTCACAAGATATAAATTTTAATATCCTAGCAAATTAAATTGTCAAATTTAAATACCATTTCGTTTACGATATTTAGTTAACTATTTTAGTACTTTTTAATACAATAGTCTTTTATGTGTTTACAATAGTTAGTCATATATTGAATAGTTATGATTTAACACAAGGTTAACACATTTGGCCAAAAATAGACTGACATTAAATGATTTTTTTAAAGGTATTACATATGATATGATTTGTGAGTGATTTTAATGCAAACGCAAACAATTTTGGGAATAAATATTGAAAACAAACATCAATTTTAAAAGGCTTTCAATTGTTGTTTAAACCATTAATTTCAAGAATTTTCAGATTAATTATCAATTAATTGAACTCTAATTTTGTGTTTATATGAAAAACAATGCAAAACATTAATTGCATTAATCTATAAAAAGTTGAGATAAAAAATGATTTACTTTAAAATTTTATTTGATATCAATTAAAAATATTTTAATTAATTTTAATAATAATAATAATATCACCGAAACTCGGATTTCAATATTGAAACTAAAGGTTTAATTATTGCAATAATAGTAAAGCATTTGATATATAGTGGTAATGGAGGTGATGGGAAGCGCCCGATTCCTTCGACACCATAACGGCTCTGTACGTGGAGTGGCCTACAGTCCCACCGATAGATACCTCTTCTGTTCGGGTGCTTACGATGGAAATGTCTGTCTATATCACGCACTCCGATGTGAACTCCTGAAGAGCTTTCACGTGACCACAATGGGTTTGGCCAGAAATATAAACGCCGTCAGATTCACCAATGATGGACACAGAGTATGTCCAACAGATTCTCTTAATATTAGTCAAACCATTGATTTGTTGACATGTTTTCACATTTGTCCTCTTCTGTCAATTTTATGACACATCGTTATGATTAGTGACGGAGAGGGAGGGCTCTCCTTATCAAAGGTTTAGATTCTAGCAAATCATTGATAGAGTAGTGTCCTGTCTATTGCTGTTCCCTTTTGGGTCATTCCCTATAAGTGTGACAATAATTTGTTGTCTTATATGTTGACATCGAATAGATATTGGCGGCGACCACAGCCCGAAGGCTTTCGGTGTTGGATGTGGAGACTGGACAACAATTGATGTGTTACGATAACTGTGCCTTCAATGGTCGTGAGAGAGCAGCTCTGGCCACTGACCCGATATGCCCGCACTTAGCTGTGTGTTCGTGTGTTAACGGCAAAGGACTCACTCTTTTTGATCTCCGAATGCCATTGCCTTTAGATTTTATATTCGACGTAAGAATTCCTACAATTTATTGGTTTTCAATATTGATTGCAATAACTGTCCAATAGTTACATCCGGATGTCATCCGAGACATAACATTCCTTCACAACAGTTGGCCATTCGTCAAATCACATCAAAGTGCACTTCTGTCCCTCTCATGTCAGGGCATCGTTAAAGTGAGTCCACACTCTTCTTAATAATTGTTTAGTTTTATGGCAACACTTTCTTTAAACAAAAGGCCACTACACTGGACGGCCGTTTTCTGCACTGTTTTGAAGTGGGCCACCCTTCCAATACAGTTGCGCCCACACCAGAAGAATATGGTTCGGCTCTTGATGATGGCTTCTCTTCTGTTATGATGGTTGGCGGCGCTTCCATTTCCAGTTATATTCCCGAAACGGGAATACAAGAAAGACAGCACTCGCCTGACTTCAGTTCACAGCAAATATGGAAATTAAGGTATTCCAGCAATGGATCCATTTTATACGCGGCTGGAGATGGAGGTGTCATCAGAAGATACCGGCGTTACCCTAATTATCATAAATGTTTGGGAGAACTCTTTAGACATAAAGGGGACGTTCAAGACATGGATATATCGCCTTATGATGAATGTATTGATTGAATCTTGGTTTTAATCATTTGATTTGACAAATAATTGTTAATATCTTTGAATTTAGTTTTGGTCACCGCTTCCAAAGACAAAACCGTTGGTCTCATATGTTTGGGTAAATCATAATTATTGGTAAAGACATTAAAAATTGAATTAATTGTATGTTTTACGAACGAATAGGTGCTCCCAATCACGGGTGGACTCAATATTGTGAACTATCGTGACATCAATCAGTCTAAACATTAATTATCATTAGACTCATCGATGAGAAATCGTATCATTATTTTTGAGTCCGAACTAAATCTCAAATTATATCATATTTATTGAATATTAAGGTATATATTATACTAATTATTGAATTTATTTCATTTTCATTATAGATATTAATTATAAATATTTTAATTAATTCATAAGTTCTGTTGATTTTTGTCCGAAACTTATTATTATTCTAATTATTTGTTGATTTTGTTTATCGATTGTTTAAATCATTTAAACGCCAATTGTTTGGAAGAAATGCTTTGTTTTTAACCTCAGTTTTCACCTCAAATCGCATTTGTCTCAAAACCATACGAAGAAGTCTATCATTTTATTAGTTATGAATTTAATTATAAGTTATTATTAATTATTATTAATTATTATTAGATATAATTATTAGAATATTTAGTTATTATTTTATATTTTCTTTTATTTGAATATAATTTTTGTCTCAAATCTCAACTCAATTAAAATCAATTGAATAGTATTTGATTTGAGAATCGTTTGCCGACCCTTTACTTGATTAAGAGTAGGGCAAAATCAAATCAAAAGCACTATAAACCAGTAATTTAGTCCAATTCCTGAAGAATTGAGAGTCAAAGACAACATTTTTAATGAATTTTTGAACCAAAATGTGTTAATTGTTTTATTGATCTCTTCTTTGGCCAACTCTAACACCAATTACCGAATTGTCTGACTTTGGATTCTAATTGAGTTGAGTCTCATTTGTGAACACAATTCAGATTAAATCAGTCATTAATTGGATTTAATCAGAGTTAAGTGAGCAAGCTTGAATTTGCAATTTTTCAATATCATCTCTAAAGAGACAATTGTGTAAAAAGTCTGTGAATATTATTATTATTTATCTTTAAATTTTGGCTAAATTTAAATTATGTCAAAACAAAGGAACGCTTTATTTATATGCAATCAATCAATAGATTAGTTATTAAACAAATTATTTAAATTTTAGCAAAATTTTCAACAAATAAATATTTTTTTCATCACAACATTTGTTTAATAAGTTATTAACTGATTATTAATTAAGTTTATGTTTAAGATGATTGACAATTAGACAAACTAAGCCTCCCTTTCCTCCACACCTTTCCCCTGCAAAATTGATTAACTCTTTCGTTTCAAACGAAATCAAATATTTTTTATTGAAAATTGAAAGTAAAGTAAAAGAAACAAAAAATTGATCAAAAAGTTATGTAAATATAAACTTATGACAAATAAATCAATTCTTTTGATAAAAATGGAATTAAATTGTTTTACTATTTATAAGACATATTTAAGACATTAAATGATAATTAATATTATATTAAATTAATAATAATTAAGTTAAGAATAATTATAATAATTAGAGGGGAAATGCCTTCACCTGAGAGTAAGTATTAATACTCTGTAATAATTTGTGCTTTAATTTCATTAATTAATACATTAATTGAAACTAATTGGCAGTAAATTATCGTTTGGTGTCCACTGAAGAAGTGGTCCCCAAATGACAATATGTGAGCCAATGATTCAATTGTTTTAATACTTAAGTTAAATGACAAGAGTTTGCCATTTGATCACTAATTTAAGAATACATTAAATTTGGGACAAAATAAAAGAAAATAAACTTTTGATAACATATTTTGAATCTATAGGTTTGTGGTCAACAATCAGTTATTTATATTAACACAAAATATTGTTTTAACTAATGGTTGTGCTGTCCGTATGTATGAGAAGAGTATTTGTAAAATGAGTTTTAAATGAATTTATGATGAATTCGATTAAAATAATGAGAAAATTGGTATAAAATACTTGTCTTTAAACAAAACCACTAAACGATTGATTACATGACAGTACAGTAGGAAAGCCATCCTCTGCTTTGATTATCAGTGGCCTGAGAACTGGTCTCTTCACTGCGTGAGGTATTTCTTAGTCTCTGTTCAGATCTAACAGTCTTGGATTGTGGGGCCAAACGGCTGGATCTTCGAGTGGGTGACCGGACCTCTTCAAACGATACCCTCGCTTTTTTGGCATCACGTGAGGTGTCGTTGGCCTCCGTTTTACGCTTCTTTTCGGACGGAGTTTTTGGCGTCGATTTGTTAGACCTGGACTTGGATTCCGATCGCTTTGGTGTCTCTTTCTTAGACTTCTTGGCACTTGACTTCACCCGAGGCGTTACTGTACGCGACGCTGACTTCCGAGTGGGTGTTCGCGACCGAGATCTGGATCGGGGCCGACCCCTACCCTTAGTGGGCGTCGCTATAAGAATGGACAACAAGTTTGAGTCTCGAAACCTCTCAAAGATCTTTGAAATAATTAATACTAACTCTCAAGGGATTGGTCCAAAAGTTTTGTCTTCTTTGGAGTTCTTTTGACATCTTTAGAGGTCGAGCCCTTTAATTCAGTCTTCAGAGAATCGACTTCACGTCTGGAGGCCATCGAAGACAATGTAAATATCAGTAATTATCAGACAATTAGCTAACTTTGATTTAACTCTAACTTCTGTTGTTTCCAACAAATATTGTCACCGAAAACAAACAATTTTATTCAAATTATATTTAATTAAATGCGAGTTATTTGTTGTTAAATCAAATCAATGGCACAATTTATGGCCTTTCGGTCGGACATCAATTATTAGTTTATTTTTATTATTTTTATTTCTTTACAGTTTTTAACCCAAAAAGCGGGAAAACAAATGCAATTGAATTGAATGAAAAGCTTCAAAATGGTTCCAAACGCTATGAGACCAACGGCTATAACATAGGTCTCAACCAAATAACGTCTTGTATTAGACTTTTAGTGATATATCTTTTGAAGGCTAAGAGGGAGTCAGACATTGATTATGTGTTGACGTAATTCATGATATAATTGAAGGGGTTTTGAAAATTTGAAATTTTTTAGCATCAAATTCAAAGAGTAAAAGGAACCGAAACATTTGCATCTGATTTGAAACTAATCCAACATTTTGTTATTTATAGACATTTTTCTCTTCAATGCATTTTAAAATCTGATAAACTTTTTTTTGCCTTCAATTGACTGAAAACTGAGAACTAATTGTTTTATACCTTTTTTAAAATTTAATTTTTTTCTTAATTTCCTCACTTTATTATTATTCAAAGTTTTACTCGATTAAAAAGTTGTTAATAACAACCGTTAGAATCTAATGATTAGATCAGGGATAGCCAAGGGGGATCCAGCCTTTATCACCCCTGGAGCCGGAAAATCCTGAAAATCCCCCTGGCATGAAAAGAAAAAATGTTGAACATTCAATAAATTCATTGAATATTCAAATGTCCAAAATATAAATTCAATTCGAGATATGCTTGATAATAGTAGAAATTTGAAAAATATTTGCTGTTCATGCAAGTTATAAATCAAAAATTCCCAAGAAAGTTAGAATTTTGTCTAAATTATCTGATTCGGAGCTTGATTTAGATATTGACTGGGTTACATTGATTCTAATGATGTAATTATTAAAATTTAATGAATTTCTTTGTGGCTTTTAAAATATAAATTCAATTTATTAACTCTACTTATTTCGAAAATTCCCTTAAATTGAGTTCCTTTATCGAAATATCCGAGTGCCTTATATCGGGGTCAATTGTATATCAAGCTCAATATAAATCAAATTAAAAGCATTTTTTGTTGAACTTTGAACAATTATTTTGTTTGATTTAAACAATTATTTATAAATATAATAATAATTATAATTAATTAAATAAATTTAAATAACAATTGAAAACATTATTTATTTACGTCAGTCTTTGATGATTCAAATACTAACCCGAAATTCATGAACTTTTTTTATTTACGAACCCATTGAGTCATGTTTTAAAACATAACAATTGTTTGAAATACATTTTGAATTCAAAATACGTTATAATACGTCATATTTTTGGGAAAAGATTTGTTTTAATTTGTGAACAAAATAGTGGCGCAAAGTATTTCATTTGAATTAATTGTAATTATTTTAAAATTATTTAAATTGTGGTTTAAGTCAAATGACTCCAATGTTGGGTAGAATTTCATTATTGGATCCAATCAGTGATCAAAACCAGTGCAATGGACCGTCGGCCGAAACATCGGCTCTTAAGAAACGGCCATTTTTTGGCATCAAATCCAAAGGAGTGACGATCGGCAACAACTTTGGTCACAATATTAGGATATATGCCATCAATTCTTTGGACGAAGACTTTGAGATCGAGATATTGGTTACCGATAATGAGAAGACCGACAACTCTTCAGATTTCTTCATTCGTTCCGTCAAAGGTAAGTCCAAAAAGTTGCCAAAAAGTGGTCAAAAAGTGGCCAAAGTTTATATAAAAGTCTTTCAAAACTATTAGGAATACCTTTTCAACTGAATGGCGTTCCTATCGTTGGTTACCGTAAAATAGAGCTCAAGAATGGCGACGAACTCACTATTGATTCAAAAGTTTTTGTTTTCAATAAATGTCTTCCTCCGACTCAAAGCCTGTCCGCATCCGAACTTTCGGCGACAGAAGAAGAGATCAGAGCTCACAATACGAAGGATTTGATTGAAAATATGGACCGGAAATCAATTATATCGGTTTCTGAACCAATTGTGGACACAATTTCACCAAAAATAACCGAAAGTGAAATCGAAGAAGAAGTTCATTCAGTTCTTGAGTTTTTAGTTTCAGCCGTCGAAGTAATTGACAGAATTCCTAATTTATTTGTCGCTAAAAGTCCTCAAACTTCTGATAAAACGACTCAAAGCCTGTCCGCATCTGAACCACAACTTTCGGCGACAGAAAAAGAGATCATAACTCAGAGTACGAAGGATTTGATTGAAAATATGGACCGGAAATCAATTTCAGACAAAATTGAAGACAAATGTGAACAGCCGTCGAGTCCACCACTTTTTGAGCCAAAAATATTGCGAAATATGAGTCCAAATCAGTCAATACCTCAAAAAATTGAAAACAATACTAAAGTTAAGGGAAAGAATGTTAAATCAAAACGTGTGGTCAGCCCAAAACCAGAACCGGTTCTTAAGAAAAGAAAGAGCGCTAAAAGTGTGAAAACCAAATCATCTGAGCCTAAAGTTCCCAAAACATCCGAAACACAACTTTCTGTGACAGAAAAGGAGACCATAACTGACAGTACGGAGAATATGATTGAAAATACAATTCAGACATCAATTAAATCGGTTTCCAAACCAATTGAAGACAAAATTTTATTAAAAATTGAATTGAGTCCTCAAAAGATAAACAATTCGAATAAAAAAGGCAGACCAAGAATTAAACGCTCAAAATGTGAACAGCCGTCGAGTCCACCACCTTTTGAGCCGAAAATATTGCGAAATAAGAGTTCAAATGATGAGTCAAAACCTCAAAAAATTGAAAACAATACTAAAGTTAAGGGAAAGAATGTTAAAGTAAAACGTGTGGTCAGCCCTGTGGTCACACGTGTGGTGTGGTCTCCAGAACCGGTTCCTAAGACAAGAAACAGCGCTAAAAGTGTGAAAACCAAATCATCTGAACCTAAAGTTCTCAAAAATGATAAAAAATCCGACGTAAAGACCAATAAGAAGACTAAAAGTAAAGCCAAAGAAGTGGAAGAACCGACTAAAAGGCAGCTCCGATCAAGAAATACAACACAAAAGTAGTTATAATTTATATCAATTTGTTTATTCAAAGAACAACTCATTCCTCACTATTTTTTAATCTGTTTTAATACACATTTTTGGAACATTTCTTAATTAAAATTAATCTGAAAGATACCGGACCTCAAAATACGAGAGGTTTGTCCACTATTTTCTAATTTACAATACTTTTAGTCATTTCTTTTTAGAAATTGCAGAAAAATATTATTCATCTTTTAATATATGTTTAGAACAAAACTTCATTTTTATTGTAATAATTATTACTTTTTTATTACTTTTTCGACATATTTTGTAATATATGTGAATCCCATTTAAAACTATTCTTACAATTATTTCCAATTATTGAAAAACTGTTTATTTCTCACATAATTTGAATCAAATATAATATTAAAGTTATTTTATTTCAAATGTTTTAATGTTTTTTAATTGTGTTTTAAATATTAATGCAATTAATGAGAGAAAAGATATTATTAAAGCTTTAATTATTGAATTAAAAGCTCAATTGAAAATGACAGACAGACTGTGCCTATTGTAAGGGTAGTTATGAAAGTTATAAAATATAAAATAATGGATTCAGTGGAGCAGAAGGTTATGGTTTATTAAAATAGTTTTTGTATAACATTTTTTGTCATTTCAAGTATTGGCTTACATTTGAGGACTTAAATTCTAGGACTGTTAGTAGAGAAAATACGCCCTTCCTCTCATTCCTCTCTTTTCATGCTATGCGACAAAAATATAGCTGTGACTCAAAAGCCCAGAGTTGGCAATTGGTTTGGCCTTAACTTAAGTGCAAATTGAAGTCAATAAACAATTTTTGTGTTAACTTTAAAATTAATAAAACTTAAGAAACACTCTAAAGTGGGTTCCAGTGGACGGTTAGCTCAGATAAGAAATTCATAATATTTTTTATTAGTTTTTATTGCAAATGATGAGGCGTGTGCTCAGCCTGTGCTCACACAGTCACCAGAGTTAAGCTATTTTTAACAATTATAGCTGTTTTTGGCGCAAACTCTGTGACATTTGAGAGAATATTCTGTAATGTGAAGACCAAAACCAAAATCAGGCGAAGCACTGATGCATTTCCACACATAGTGAACAGAACAGCACTAAAATAGGACGGCATAGTTCGCACAGAAATCTGTTCACTATTTTGTCTAATATCGTGAGCGACCGAAATGGTAGGTCTCTATAATATTTATCTCTTCTTTAATATAGAGAATAGTGTTTTGTGATTAACTTCTTGGTTGTCTCAACCGTTTGTTGTTTAGGGCAAAGGCAAGGATGCAAAACAAGTGGCGAAAGACAACCTGGACGACCTCAAACAGGAGGTCTCTATGGACGAGCATAAAATACCAATTGAGGAACTATACCAAAGACTAAAGGTTGAAAATCCTGAACATGGCTTAACGTCGGCTCAGGCCAAAGCCTTTTTGGAAAGGGATGGACCCAATGCACTGACGCCTCCTAAGCAGACACCCGAATGGATTAAATTTTGCAAACAATTGTTTGGCGGTTTCGCACTGTTGTTATGGATCGGTGCTATTCTTTGTTTCCTGGCCTATGGTATACAGGCCTCTAGTTTTGAAGAGCCGGCGCCCGACAATGTGAGCTATATTTTCCATTTGCGGACATTTATCTGATTATTTCTCTTCAGTTATATCTTGGAGTAGTGCTGTCCGCTGTAGTCATAATCACCGGATGTTTCTCCTACTATCAAGAGGCCAAGTCTTCCGCTATTATGGAGTCATTCAAAAACCTGGTCCCACAATATGCCACTATTGTAAGAGATGGTCAGAAGCACACCATTACTGCTGAGGAAGTTGTGGTGGGCGATATTGTTGAAGTGAAAGGAGGGGATCGCATTCCGGCTGATATTCGTATAATAAAAGGTTTTATTCTCGAAACTATTTTACGGTTTGTTTGTTTGTTTGACCCATTTTTCTCTTAAATGTTAAGCTCATGGATGCAAAGTAGACAACTCTTCTCTGACCGGTGAGTCTGAGCCACAAACTCGATCTTTTGATCTGTCCAGTGATAATCCACTGGAAACCCGTAATTTGGCCTTTTTCTCGACTAATTGCGTGGAGGGCGCCGCCACTGGAATTGTGATCAATACCGGTGACCGAACAATAATGGGACGGATCGCTAATCTCGCATCAGGTCTTGCAATGGGAGAGACACCAATTGCCAGAGAAATCGAGCACTTCATACACATAATCACTGGCGTCGCTGTCTTTCTTGGCGTAACATTCTTTGTAATTGCATTTGTTTTGGGCTATCACTGGTTGGATGCCGTTATCTTCCTCATCGGTATAATTGTGGCCAATGTTCCCGAAGGTTAGTAATCTATTAATTGCTCAGAAAAGTGGAATAAACGACTCAAACGAATATTTAAATCAATTTATAGGTTTGTTAGCGACAGTCACAGTATGTCTCACACTTACCGCCAAACGTATGGCCAGTAAGAACTGTTTGGTCAAGAATTTGGAAGCCGTGGAAACGTTAGGCTCGACCTCAACCATTTGCAGCGACAAAACTGGAACTCTTACTCAAAACCGTATGACTGTCGCTCACATGTGGTTCGATAATCATATCATCGAAGCCGATACCACTGAGGATCAAAGTGGCGTCTCATACGACAAGACCTCTGCCGGATGGAAGGCACTGAGTAGGGCCTGTGTTCTGTGCAGTCGGGCTGAGTTTAAAGGAGGACAGGAAAACATTCCTATTCTTAAGCGGTATTTTCAATAAAAATAAGGAAATATTTTTGGTTTTAATGAGTAATCATTACTATTATGTGTGTGCAGTGAGTGTGCGGGCGATGCCTCCGAGTCTGCAATACTTAAGTGTATGGAAATAGCGACCGGAAACGTCACTGACTTTCGTAAACGTAATCCAAAAGTGTGTGAAATACCGTTCAATTCAACGAACAAATATCACATCACTATTCACGAGACCCAAGACCCTAATGATCCCAGTTATCTGTTGTGTATGAAAGGCGCTCCCGAACGCATTCTCGACAGATCTGGCACTATATTCATCAATGGAGAGGAAAAGATATTGGATGAGGACATGAAGGATGCATTCAATGCTGCATATCTCGAATTGGGAGGACTGGGCGAACGAGTCATTGGAATGTGTGACTTAAAATTACCAGCAGACAAATACCCGCCCGGCTATCCATTTGATGCGGATGAAGCCAACTTCCCGCTCAGTAACCTACGATTTTTGGGCTTAGTATCAATGATAGACCCGCCCAGAGCTGCCGTACCCGACGCTGTGGCCAAATGCAGAAGTGCTGGCATTAAAGTAATTATGGTTACCGGCGATCATCCCATCACTGCTAAAGCCATCGCTAAGGCCGTCGGCATTATATCCGAAGGTAAGATAAATATTCTTATCTATAATTCAAATATGGAGCACAGGTTGAAGCACAGGCTGAAAATATTCTAAAAAAGTGTGTTTGCAGTTAGTTTTATGTTCATTAGTCTCAACATTGCTCTCAAACACTAATATTTTAGTCCAAAGTCAAGGATAACTAATATAAGCCATACTTGTATTCAAATCCAATACTATATAAGCCCTGAGCTTTCATTTTATGTCCAAAAAAAATAATTAGTTTTTTTGTAATTTAAATGAATATTTAATTTGATTTCTGGAAAAAAAAGAAGAATTTCTTAAGAAAGTCATCAATTATTTGACGGAAAGAAAATTTAAGGAAAACTTTAATAATAATAATAATTATTATTCTATTTATCAAATGCTATAAAAATGGGAATTCCTTAGAGTTGTCGACCAAAGCATAAAATAATTACAACATTAATGCATAAATGGTTGTCTCATATAATTAGGTAATAATTATGAGTTATCTAATAATAATATATAGTGTTTTGAAGTGCGAAATAGCGAAACAGAGGATCCTCTCCTCTACCCTTTCCTGAGAATTGCAATACAGAAGTATTTTTAGAGATATTAGATTTCGGTGTCTTTTATAGAGAGAGTAGTCGACAATATTTAATGCCTTAATAATTATAATAAAATTTGAAAATTTTGTTAACCTTTTTTTGATAGTTGAGATTTTTATTCGTTTATTAGCCCAAAAACAGCCGACAAAACTTATTTCACCAATCAATTTATCAATTAGATCCTTGCATAAAAAATTATTCCATGAAAATTGAATTTTTTGCATAAATTTTTCTATTTTGCAACAAAATCGTTAAAAGCCATGCAATTTGAGATAAGATCCATTTGAATAACATTTGAATATTTATGTTAATATAGAAACTGTTTTATGATTAGCCGTTTCGCCCAGAATTAGATTATTAGAAGAAAAGATGAAATAACATAAAACTGCATAAAACTGTTTCATCCGTTTATTATTAAATCTCTTTTATTAATATAAATAAAGCGAATATTTCTAAGAATTTGTCGACAATTATCTGTCGCTACCATTAATTCAATGCAAATATCTTTATGTAACAAACATTAGGGACCGAAACCGTCGAAGACATTGCTATGAGACTCAATATACCGATTGAAGACGTGAACCCTCGCGACGCAAAAGCGGCTGTAATGCATGGCCAGGATTTGAAGGACATGAACGCCGACCAATTGGATGAACTGCTCAGATATCACACTGAGATTGTATTCGCCCGAACCTCTCCCCAACAGAAACTAATTATAGTAGAGGGCTGTCAAAGACAAGGCGCTATAGTTGCTGTCACAGGGGATGGTGTCAACGATTCTCCTGCGCTCAAGAAGGCAGACATTGGAGTAGCGATGGGTATCTCTGGCAGTGATGTCTCTAAACAAGCCGCGGATATGATTCTGTTGGACGACAACTTTGCGTCTATAGTGACCGGTGTCGAAGAGGGACGACTCATTTTCGATAATCTAAAGAAATCGATTGCTTACACTTTGACTTCAAACATACCGGAGATCTCACCCTTCCTTTTCTTCATTATATTCAACGTTCCGCTACCATTGGGAACGGTTACCATTCTTTGCATCGATTTGGGCACAGATATGGTGCCCGCCATTTCATTGGCCTACGAACAGGTCATTATATATTTCATATAGATTTAGACTAAACTGCACTTCCCTTTAAATGGCACACATTTTAATCAAATCCAAACCAATTACTCAGTATTTGAATGAATCGATTGATTATTGAATTGTATTATAGGCTGAAAGTGATATAATGAAACGACAGCCCCGGAACCCAAAAGTTGACAAATTGGTCAATGAAAGACTTATATCTGTGTCATACGGACAGATAGGTATGATTCAGGCGGCCGCCGGTTTCTACGCATATTTCGTGATTATGGCCGAATATGGCTTTCTCTCTGACATTCTCTTCGGACTCAGAGAAGACTGGGATTCCAAAGGTGTTAATGATCTGCAAGATTCTTATGGACAGGAATGGGTAAGCACTCAATCCACTCAAATTGATGTGATTTTAACTACAATTGACTTAATTGACAGACATATAAGGCTAGAAAGCAAGTGGAATATACTTGCCACACCGCATTTTTCGTCTCCATAGTGGTGGTCCAATGGGCTGACCTCATCGTCTGTAAGACTCGACGCAACTCTGTTGTACACCAAGGAATGAGGTTTGTCTCAAATCAAAGACAATTGCAAATCAAAGATGTCAACTCATGTCACTATTGATTTACAGAAACCATGTCCTCAACATTGGTCTTATCTTCGAGACTTGTTTAGCGGCGTTTCTATCCTACTGTCCGGGAATGCCTATACTTCTCAGATTATATCCATTAAAGTAAATATCAATTTTTCATTTTATTCTTTAATTGAAAGCTATTTATATAAGTATTTAATTTATAGTTTAGTCTATAGTTTAGTCCATTCTTTTCAATATCTATCGATTAATTATTTTTAATGAAAAACTAAAAGAATGTTAGCCTATAGTGAGTGTCGACCCCTTTATTAATAAGAGAATAGAATAGAAATTTGATTGATTTGTTGGAGAACTAAGCTTGTTAATCTTAAAATTATTAGATTTTCGTGGTGGTTTCCAGCATTGCCTTTCTCGCTGCTTATATTCTTCTACGACGAGGCCCGTCGTTTCATTCTTCGCCGGAATCCGGGCGGTTGGGTGGAAATGGAAACATATTATTGAGTTTTGCACAAATTCATTATAGATATTAAAACAATTGAAATAAATTTTCTGATTAAATGATTATTAGTTTTATTCTAATAGTAATTAAAAGCGAATTCATTATTAAAAACATTTGAAAAAATGAGTCCAAACTCATGCGATAGTTATAAACAAATTCTTGTTTTTCTTTTTGTGACAATTATTTCAAATTCTAGTCATTATTATTATTATTACTGAATATTAATTTACGTTAATATTAATTAAATAAATAAAGAAAAACAACACAATAGAGAAGTATATAATATATTATTAAAGAAAACACTTATTTTCACTAATAATAGGCATTCAATGAAACGTTTAAAACAAAAAACAAATTATTGATTGTTTCAATTGATTGATTCACTTTTCCGATACCTATTCCTCACACAATCCTCATATAGTTTTCAAAACAATTCAATCAATAATTGGATTCAAAATTTCATTTAAAGGCAAAATCAATAGAAGTTTTTTTTTGCAGAAAAATAGCGATATTTATAATTCTTAACGAATTTAATATTAAATGAAAAGAAAAATATCGAAAAATCAAACAAAAAACTATTTAACGACACAAATATGCAGCAAATTATTAAAGAAAATACATATTTTTCATTTTGATAATAACTATTATCTATCAAATTGTTGGCTCACTTTTTTGATGACTAAAGAAATAGAAGAAAATACGATTCAAATACAGTTGAAGCTCTCTATTCTCGCATTTACCGGATTCAAGTCATAGCCTATTAAATTCTGTGTGCTTTTTCAAAATGAACTTGTCATTTCTTATTTATAGTCTTTTTAATGCTTTCATTTCCCGATTTAAGAGTATTTCTGTGAAAAATTGTTTTTTTTCTCTTAAAATAACAGTACTTTTATTGGACTTTGAGCTTAAAATCGCTTTTTTCAGAATCATATGAATTCAACTGACTATTCCATTGACATTAATTTGCTTGTTAATTTGAGCAGTTGTGTAAACATTTGTCAATTTAATGGGTATTACCTCGATTGGAATCCTAAATATTTGACCATGTGACAATATAGAGCTTTAACTATGTTTTAAAACATTTCCAATTATATAATATAATATTCAAATTGAAAATTGAGTGAAAAAAAATTGTTTTTCAATCATAAACTCATCATAGGATTGATAACTGAATCTTGGTTTTTCAAATATTATTATTATTTTTTTGAATTTTTTCATTTTCACTCTACTCTTAAGTTTATGACATTTTGTAGAAATATTTATCATTTTTTTTGTTTAAAATATCATATTTTTAAAGAAACTCATCGATGAATAAAATGTTATTTTGTTTTCATTACATTATTATAATTGGAGTGAAAATTGAACTTTAAATCGATTTTTTGATTATATATATAAATATTAATTGAATTTAAATTTAGTTAATTTAAACTTTGCACTAATAAACCACAATATTTAGTAAAATATCAATTGTTTGTAAAAAGGTTTTTGAATTAAGTAAACAAAGGATAATATCAGCCCCTCAAAAGCAGCCGGTGGCTAAACATAGGCGACAACACCATATTTTGAAATATATGTAAGACTATAGGGTAGGTCTTCCTCTACAAACTTAATAGTGGACAGGTTAGATTTGTTCATCAGAATTGCAGCTATAATTCATTTATAAATCATTAAATCTCATTTGATCGTGCTACTTTCAGTCATTTATTGGTAATTTATTGAAGAATCAAGATTTTCACTTTCACCATCGTATTAACCATGCATCAATAAGTCAGAATATAAAGAACTAAGAAGCTTTTGCCATTATCTTTTAAATGTGAAATTTTCAACTTGGACGCTCTTGGCAAATATAGTTTACTATGTTCCTATTATAATAGTTGTCGAGGAAAACCTATACTATAGTTTCAAAATGAGATGTTGTCCCCCATGACCAGCCCCGGTCACTGGTATTATCCTTTAAATAGATGACAATTGTAATACACACTTATATAGGTGAAATGAAAATAAGAAATTTTTCCCAATTTCTCATTTAAATGAATTTTATGTGAGAATCAAAATTTGAATTGAAATGCAAAACAAGTGTTTATTTAAGTGTAAAACAACTCAATTATTATCGTCTCTGAGATTCGATTTTAGTTTTAATTTAGAGTTTAAATCAATTTTTGTCAAAAATAGTACTTTACTTACAATTATTGATTAATTAATAAAAATTCCAGTTTTTTGAAGTCATTTTCAAAACACATCTTTCATTAAAAATGAATGAATAAGACTTTAATCAAAATTTTATCGTTTATTTATTTTAGAGATGCCCAAGGGGGCAATTTCAGAACTCCTCCCAAGTTTTAATAAGTATAACATTATGCCTATGGAGAGAAAGAATTATAATGGGGTATTATTTTAAGCAGAGAGGGTTTTAGGATCTCAGGAATCCCCCTTGGCCATACTATGTAATTTTATTATAAAATTTTCTTTAAACAAAATTTATTTATTTATGGTTTTTCTAATTTTAAGGATTTCCACTTTTATTTAATTATAAGAATATACTCCAAAATTATTTCCATTAGGAAAACATTTGGTAAGTACAAATTTTAATTTTTACCATGATTAACCTAGCCAAAATAGCTCTAGGTTTTTTTTGGTCAGAATAATAAGCCTTTCGCCAAATAGTCATTCATCTGAGTGTTTGAATCAGTTGTGAAAACAAAATAAAGTGAATTTAAGCTGAAAAAGACTAGAAATTGCCATTTCCTTACATCATGTAATCCCTTAACTTTATGCTGTTCTAGATCCTTTCCTAATTGAAGAATTATGTTCATCATATTATTAACATCTATTGATGTCTGGGCGGTTATGTCTGTATTGTTTAAGTAGTAAATGGCCTCAAATTGTCAGCGACTGTCAAATACTGATAAAAGTCATAGCATTTTATTAACGAAAAGTTTGTTTAATACGAGAAACAATAGTATTAATTAAGAACAGATGGACTCAATTACTATCCAATACCAGTAATTTCTGATCCAATTATTTGAGACTTTAATTAATTGATTGGCGGAGCGTTTAGTCTAATAATATATTCATATAATTGTTTGCGATTTTTTTAAATGAAAGACAAAGTGAATAACATATAAGAAAATCAATACTTTTCTTGCATTTAATATCTTATATAACACTATAAAGTTGTTATCAAATGACAGTCGACTTATATTTTATTGATTAATGGCTCGTAAAAGAGGAGCGAATATTACTATTCTTTTTGTTGGAACCGATGACTATAAGTAAGTATAAGTGAAATAAGAATCGATTGGTTAGTTGTGAACAACGGATATCAATCGATTCAATTTTGATAAGAAATTTCTATACTCTCTACTGAAATGATGATTAAAAGCAATTTGTGTGCACTCAATGGAGTGGACTGTCAGTCCTTATACAGTATATGACCACAAATATTAACACAATTTGAGAAAATGGAGCAAAACTCGAAGCATTTGATAAAAGCAATATAGAGATGATCTGTTTGAGTGGAATTAGTGGCCATCAAAATTGGACCTATCTGTTAATGGCATGTCTCAAATCTATGCATTCTTGGGCTCAAACTGATGAGGTCTCGAAATCTTCTGTTGAGAACTCTTGAATCACATCACTTATGCTATAATAAGTGCCGAAACCAAAGCCTAAGAGACCGAACACCAGAAGACAGACATTTATTGAAGAAATCCAAACAAATCGCATTTTGCCTAAAAATCAATTGATTGGAAGAAAAATTGTCTGAAAAAACTTTTCACTTAATTTAGAGATAAGATAAAGCTCTTGCTATAAATACTTTCGATTCGATCCAAAAATGTTAGCGAATGAAGAATTGGTGGAAATATAATCGCAATGAAACTAAAAGCCAATGAAACCAATCATCGATATTATAGTATCTATTATTTCAACACATTTATAGACATTTATTAATTAAACAAACCTAAGGACAACCGCTCCGACTAATGTGATTATTAGCTCCAGTTTTGGTATGAGTGCCGCCAAAGCAACTGAAAAATATATTTGCAATAAAAAATCAATTATTCAAATCCTATTTAATTTATTATTCCAATATAATGACCATGCTAAACTAATGATCCCATTTTTCACGTGACTGGACGAAGATTGAAAAATTAATTACCCAGCTATCTATTAATATCATTAATGCAAATTCTAAAAACAGATGTGATCTTTTATATTCAATGGATGCTATGACAATGTCTAATTTGATGTGGGTCATAGAATACTTGGCCAATTACACTAAGAGTAATAGCTGACAATTCTCGAGAAAATCCTTTTATTGTAACAAATATTGACTTCTCTTTAAATTGAATAAAACTAAAGACAAACATTGTTTTGGATTAACTTTGAATAAAAGTACTCACAAGTAATCAAAACCAAAAAGGCTCTGAACAGATAGTTTGTCAGACTTATGGTCTTCTCTCGACTCTTGTTTTGGATGAGTCTTTGATGAAGAAGAGGCCAAAGCATTTCTATGGCTCCGTATAGTAATATCGGATACGTGAGGATCACTGCAAACGCATACATTAGTTGCACGCAGTCGGACAGCACAGTCGGTGGTAATGATAGAGTCAGACTGGCCTTCACTTCATCGCCATATTTAACATAACCCAAGAATCCGATAGTAAAGTAAAAAGCGGTTACTATTGTTATACCGATATTGAGAACACCGAATAGGCTTCCCATTTGTTGGGGAGCTTCCATTGACTTATATAAAGGAATGGCCTAAAAGGGAACAAACAAACAGCTCTTTAACTTAAGAGTTATTTGAAGTAAGTGCTCACTATTTTGATGACTTCAAAGGAAAAAACAGTTGTACTGAAAAAGAGGGGTATTTTAGTGCCGATGGGGTTTGTCCTACTGTTTATCGGACTGGGTATGTCAGCGACTAAATTGGACACTACTATACCCAGTGCTACCAATTGTAGTAAATTTGCAAAAGTCGATGCAATTGACAAATGTTTGAGGTCTTTGATGAAACTGAGTAAGATCATTATTGGCAATAAAATCAATAAATAGAATTCGATTGACATCTGAGACACTTTCGATGGCAGTACTGACAGAAAGAACTAAATCGATAAGAAATCAATGAAGTTCTTAACTCAAACAATCATTTATGGCTCACTATTTTTAGATTATCGGCAATGAATATATTATAAACAGAACAACTGCCCAATTGGGACACCACTAAAAATGTCATTACAATATATCGAGCAGTCTTTGAGAATTTCCTTAATATTTTTGGTCCATTACTGAAGACTTTCTCTGCGATCTATTCCAAGAGTATAAAAAAATGAATGAAATATTTAATTAAATATTTACGTCTTCGTAATCCATAGGTTTTATACATAGTTTGTCAGAGAAGTGTGCGTTCACTTCAACCAACAAATGTATGCAATGATTCATAAGAAGACCAAAAATCGGTGTCGCTATACATGAGATAATAAGACCTCCGTCAGCAAAGGCTCTTGGCATTGCCAATATACCAGAGCCAATATATCCGTTCAACAAATGCATTAGTGTTTGTAAGTAATTTGTTTTATTAGACATTTCTAATAACAAGATATGCTGTCCAGTCCTACCACCAAATATAACTTAAAGATTATAAACACTTATAATATTAACCAGACACTTTTGAAAATTAAAATCAAGTATTTTATCAATTAAAGTGATGGGTGTTTTACGTTTGAATTTTAATAAAGAGATATTTGATTTTGAAGTTATGGTCACAACTCGTAAAAAAATAAAAGACTTATTCATTAAAATAACAATCAGTTTAATGAGAAAATCAAAGAATAAAATATATTTCTGGTTAAATAAATTCGGAATATATACTGAATACTTTTTTTTGTTATGACCAGAGAGTCAGTTATTAATGAATTTGGTCTCTATTCTTGCAGGATCATCATTTTTCGAGCTATGAGTTGGTTACAAAATTATTAATTTTAATTAAACTAAGGCTTCCTTTTAAGCATCTTTTGATGCAATAAAATGTTAATAATTTTCATTATTTTAAGGATTTATTGCATTAAAAATCTAATCAAATGATTAATATATGACTTTTTATCAGACAATTAATTGTTTAAATCAAATTACTATTAGTTTCTATGATATTATGTGCCATTTGAGGGCTTTCTGTATGTATTCCGCAATAAGATATGAAGGGGTCGACAACAAGAAGGCTCAGCACATAGAGTGACATCAAATGTCTAGTTTTGCTCCAAAGATTGGTTTATTCATTTGACCTCCAAATCGAAATCTAAGGCTATATTTCGGCAAATATTTCGACGCAAACAAATCAATGGGAAAGTGCGCATACAGTCCCAGAATTGCAGTCACTGTTACTGACATATTCTGATCCCTTTCTCCCTTCACAGAAAATAATACAATTTTCATCCAAAATTCAATCTATGGGTTAAATGTGAATAGAATTTGTGTTCAGACAATAAAATTTGAATTTACTTTTCAAAACTGATGAATAAAATTTCAAATGCCTTCTAGGCTTATATGTCAAACAATTGTCAACCAATCATATTTGTTGCTAGATCATCAGTAAAACAGCCATTCAGTTTTGTAAGAAAACATTTTTGTTAAATTAATTTCTTTTAATAATTCGCTTACATTTAAAATCTTTCAGGAAATTCAATAACAAATCAAAATGTTTGACATCATTAGCGTTACTGATATCAAAGAATGCCATTAGTCTCATACCGAGGCTCTGGAAGCGGGGCTCGACTTATGTGAGTATTAAGTTCTGCAAAACATATTCTCAAGTAAACCCATTTAAAGAGACACTAAATTCAAACAAATTATTATTATATACGACAATAAAATTTAAAATAAAACCATAGGATTATAATATAGACCTTAATTATACGAAATATATTCTCAATTATCAGAAATAGTGTTTTTCCAATTGTTTTCTTTTCATTCATTCAATTAATTATTTCGATTCAATGCTTGTATTCATTAAATAATTACATATTTTTACGACAAAAGACTTAATTTTGTCTGAAAACGAGTCTATTTCTAAAAGTTTATTACATTTTTTGAATTCTCTTTTATTTAAAAAATTTAATCAATTTCTGACTCCATTTTAAATTTGTCTTCTCCTCAGTATATAGAAAGAAGGGAAGGGTAGAAAAGTTGTAATTTATCTTTTGATGAAAGGATATTCTCTATAAACAACTTTGATTACAATATTTTGACAAATTTTAAGCTCTTATCGCGTTTTCGTAGTTTTAAGAGAAAAATCAATTCTTATTATGAATTCAGTTATAATACTGTAAAACAATTATCTATTAATGAGAATTTTAATGGATTATAATAGATTACAATAGATTAAAATTGTGAAAATTGAATATTCTTGTCATTTATTATACGTTTTATGATTATTAATAAATTAATTTTGAATTTATTTATTGTTTGAAAAGCTTTGGTGTCAGTACTCGAGAATTCCTACGAATACATACATATGGAGAGGTTAACAAAAATCCGATATATGGCTCAATTATTGTAATAATTTCAATAATCCTGGTGACAGCTTTTTTGCTATTAGCTCCCAGCTCTGTACAACCAATCGCCTCCTATATAGCATTTGCTTTACTCCTTTTGTTGCCATTGATTTTCGTTTTGGTTATATTTTGTAATAATTTAAGGAAAAAGTATTTAACGACACAACAGATACAGAACAACGAAACAGTTGACGACAACGACAACAAAGACAACGATACCGCCGAAGATGTCCGCCGACAGAGTCGCCAGAATTCTACGCCAAACCTACGATCAGATAATAATAAACACAAACTAAGTATATGTACGACGCCGTCGACAATCTATGCAATGGTGCCAAACGTTGATAGGAAAGCCTCTTCCCCTTCAATATAATGTCAAATATTTTAAATTGTCAAGATAAAATAGTATTATTCTCAATTCTATTTCTTCCTTAGTTTTAATGCTATCTTTTTTTGGGTTAAATTTCAATCTTTTTTCAAAGTATTTGTTATGAGACGGATCTTTTAAGAAAGAATTCTTTACAATTTATACTTGGATGCGTTCAAAATAATGACGTGCAGATTATACTGTCTATCACAATTTAACTATATTCGTCCCTTGGAATCACTTTTAAATCTTCATTGATAAGTAAATGTTTTGTCTATTGATGTTTTTGGTGTGATCTTAATCAATTTTACTGTTGTATTTTTGAGTGACATATTCGGAGCATGATAATTTTTTTTCAACTTTCACTCCTTTATATCTTATTATACAAAGAATTTAAGATTTTAAAGAATTATATGTTTTCTGATAAGATTTGAATTGAATTCTTCTTCTTCTGATCTATTATTAATGGCTGACAAAAGTCAATGACAATCAATAAACAGTCAATTATAATGAAAATGCTATCTTTTAATTGAATCGGATATACTTCTTATTCTGGGTTTGAAATTCCTTTTGTAAATGCTTTAAGAAAATATCGATCCGAGGAAAAGATTCTGAATTTATTCCTCTGAAAAACTCTCCTCTATTCTAATGATAGCTCCATCTCTAGAGCTGTAATTATCGATCGGTTGGCAACGAGTCTGTGCTCTCACTTTTCATTTGTTATGTTTTGCACAGAATATTCTGACAAACAATTAATTTTGTGACAAATATTAGAGAATTATATAATTGAAAATCAATTAACTCTTTTACTCGATTATTGTGACAAATAATTGGTTCGGGTAAATATGTTTTCAGCTTTCAATTATCGGAATGTGGCCATAGGAATTGTTGGGGTCGGCTCCTATCGAGACTACTGTAATAGAAATGGTGTCACATTTATGTAAGTCTTTTATAATTTAAATTTATTGCTTTCTTTCGTAATTTGTTTCTATACTTAATTCAATTATTGTGAAGGAGAGTATGTTTTTAAATAATTCAGGTAACCAATTCACCTAGTGTAAAGGTGCCCTAGCGAATTTTGAGCTCACAATTTATAAATCAATAGTTAAATTTGAATTATTTATATTTTTGAAGACCAAAAGTAAGAATATTTGATAATTTAAAAACATTTTTAAATTATTGATCGGAAACTGTCAAATAGGAGCGGACACACAAGAGGATCAGATAGGGAAGGATCCAGTGGCTTGATGTTTCTTATCATCACTCTTGGATCAATTTTATTTATACTGCTAATGATTCCGAGCCTAATTGAACCACCGGTGCTATACATTGGAGTTGTTTTCACTCTTTTGACTTTGATTTTCATCATTGGTTTCACGAATTCCTATTTGAAGAACAAAAATAGCGACACATCTAATAATACTAATAATAATATAAGTATAGCAGTGGACAGACGTTTCTCCTATGATTCCAATAACTTTTCAAATCTAATCAGTTGTGATCCAAATGATGGACAGAATAATAATAATAATAATAATGGATCCCAACTGTCAATGTCTGAGTCATCCTCTGATTTGCCGCCGAAATATGAATCACCGCCCAGTTATTCCCATACTATTTATTCAATAAATATTTGATTAAAATAAGTCGAATACCATTGCGATCCCCAATTCATAGGCTCCGAGCGATTTATATCTGAATATTATGATAATTGGAAAATATTTTAAATGAAAATAAATGACTGACAATAGAAATGTCGTTCCAATCGATACAAATCTCATTTGACGTATGATCCCAAGCGATAGGTCTCGTAATATCGATCAAAGGGAAAGACGCCAAACAGTACACAATGAGTTGTATCGCAGACCGGCTTTCCTTTTGTATCATTATGTTCTTAATGCAAATATAACCAAATATTACCAAATTTTATACATTTTTTTCTCTTTATTTTTATTTAAAAATTTTTAATAAAAATATTTTTTATTATAAAATTCAAAAATATTTTTCAATAACTTTATTTCTATTGAATTAAGTCTCTATTTAAAGTAACTTTCTTCAATTTTGTTCAGGTTTAAATATATAAACCAGAGATTACTTATACAAATATACAATTGGGCTAGTGATTAATGACCTTTCGTGAAATTCAAAGAACAGCTTTGTGTAAACCACTGAATAGGTAAAACCAAAAATTAATCAAGCTCAATCTATACGAAAGGAGTTTAAGTCTTTAAGCTTAATAAATGGGTGAAATAGCAATTTGGATGCCCTTTCAAATCTGATTTGAATTACAATGTGTTGTAAAGATTTATTCCATTGATTGATAAGTTTTAAAGACTTTCTCCAATCAATACCTCTCCAAAGATTGGATGCTATTATTCGTGGGGTTTCTCAATATATTTTTATCGTCTCCTGATTTATTCATTTTGCCAAGAAAGCAATTGTTCCAGCTTATAAATCAATAGTAATTTCATTTTGACATGTAATCCATGAAATATCCGAGAAATTATTGATCGCTTTAAATGACGACAAATTTTGAGTCAACCCGTGAATCGACTCATAAACAGATTCTCTATTATTTCTGGAATTGTTTTTGACGTCTATTTTGACGTATTTTTGATCCAAAAAATGGTATTTATTCATAAATCAGATGATGTGTTGAATATTTTTGAAAGAAATGCCGGTTCTAGCTTACAGAGGAGGCGGCGGAGGTGCTAGCCTAGCGTAAGTAAATTTATAAGCTTGTAACTTTCTTCTAAATGTAAGATCGCTTCTAATTTATTGCTTGCTCTTACTTTTCATTAAAAATTAATGAATTAAAACAGAATTTGTTTCACAATTTTAGCTAAAATATTGTGTAATAAGTAATTATAATAATAGGTTGGGCTCATCTTTCTTACATGGTCATAATGGAAAGATTAACTGGAAACCGATACTTTCGGTACTTTTGTTATTTCTTATTGGTATATTATTAGTATTGCCGAATTCAGCACAGCCCCGCTCCTCATATATTGCTTATTCTCTGACACTTTTGCTATTTTTTCTATTACTTCAACAAATTTGTTGTTATTTAATGAAAAAGTATCGCATTTCTGACTCTCTGGTCATATCAGAGGAACAGACAAATAATCAAATCAATACTATTTACACTAACAGTCAAAATGATGGCATTTATAACATTAATGGCTCACAATTATCGTTAAACACTTCAGAAATGTTAGAAATATCATCGCCTCCCAAATATGAAATGCCACCTAGCTATTCCCAGGCCCTTCTTAACCACATTTACTATTGAAATATTGGTGGAAGTAATGTGTCGTCTGAGACAAAAAAAATCACTCATTTTTCTACATTTTTTTCAATGTTTAAAACTAATGTAATTAAAATTTGAATATTTATTAATGCCTTAACACTTTATATAAGATTTTATTGACTCAATAAAAAAAATTATAACTTTTATTCACTTTTATATAATTCAGTGATAAATAGTTTAATTAAAATCTTTTGATTTAAATAATGTTAATAATGGCTTATTGTGAAATAACTTGTTCCTTTAGAGCCCAGATTCATCCAGTATAAGACCAAGTTCGTTCAATAATTTAAAGGAATGTGTGTTCATTGAGCGCTTAAATGAAGATAATTAAAAAATTTTGAATTTTTAAATTATTAGACATTTTTAAATTACATAATCATAGAGGAGGTGTGCGTTGGATGTGCGAAATCAACAAATGATATTGATAATTCCTCAATTGATTCAAGAAAATTATTTGGCCAAACAATAAATTGGCTTTAAATTGAAATAAGCCTCAATTGTGCTAGATTGTGTGTTTGATGGCTAATTTTAATTGAGTTTCTTTGGAGTGATTTCTTTGGAGTGACTCCTACACAACCAAATCAAATATTTGCAAACCATGACAACAGCGGTACAGATAAAGCATGCGATCCACGCGAATAGAAACAACCACAAGTGACACTCGAATTCGAGCTGACCCTTGATTTCGCCGCAATAGGGAATTGTTAGGTAGAGCTCAAACATAGAGACCACATAAGAGAATACTTGGAGCGAAACTATGAAAGAAAAGAGAAATATAGCCACAACTTTGCAGAACTCGCGCTCCGGGTCTTTATAGCTGTTGATCCACTGGCGTATACTCGTGGGTAATATCTCTCTCTCATCAGGGACACGCGGGTAATTCCAGTAATTGTAGTAAAACTCTTGTTGGTAATGAAATTCGTACTCTTCTTCATATGTGTGCTCATAATTTGAAGGATTGTAATCACTGTCTGATGTGTCGTCGCTGTTGTAAAAGAACTTCTCGTCTAACAGACACTCCTTTGACTCACTCTTCAAATTCAGATTTTCTCGTCCGGGGCTTAACATCTCTTTCAACAATTAGTTTAGAGATTTGTCAAAATTAAACGCTTAAGTGCAGAAACGTATGGCACAACCTCTTCATGTGTTTAAGTGATAGCAAAATGTCCTCATTTATCAAACAATATATTGATTTTAGAAATGAAAAAATCAATTTCAAGAGTAAAATGTTGTCAAATGTTGTCATAGAAATGATTCAATCAATTACTTCGACATTTGTCTGCAAAACATATCGATTGTGTTGAACCACAGTTTTTCCTAATTCTTAAACACTGTTTTTGTTTCAAGGCTAACCAAATAAAAGGGAGTTCCAGCTCAAAGCCTATCCCTGTTTTTAAGCTTGGGAGGGCATGGCTTGACTATCCCTGGTTTTATTGAAACACTTTATTTGGAAAATAGCAGACATTTCCGCATATTTTTAATTAAAATAAAACATTTAAAGAGTTATTCCATAAAATTTATGGGACAGTATGGCAGAGGTTGTGCTCAAATCTTATATATATATTATGGGGGTCCTTTTTTATCAACTGAAATAACAATGTGTGAAAGTCATGCAATTTTTTTGTTGTTGCCTTATGTTTATGTCAATGTAAGCTTGATCAAATAGGCAAATGGCCACGCTCAATTTGTTTTATTGACCAAATTAAAAGTTGATAATAAATTTGTTTAAAAATGCGATATTTAATTGATTTTTATAAAAGTCTATTCTAAAGAAGTTCTCAATTTGTTTCTCTCAGTTTATAGAACAGCATATAAGCATTCCTTGAGACCACCCGATCCCTATCAATAG
>JAQGCE010000002.1:0-32718 GCA_034699185.1 Eupelops torulosus
ATCACGTTATACTAACCCACCCTTGTGAGCTTTACTCACATATAAGCCCAGGGCTTATTTGCGGGGTAATACGGTACAGATCTGTAATAAATCCTCTCTCAGTCTTAGGCCTTCTTCTATTCAATTCTCTGTTACGTTATGTTTGAATAACATTTGTTGACAAACAAATCGTCAATTAAATTGAATTTTAATTGAGTGACTAATTTATTAAATAAGTTTTGACTTAAATTGCAATCAATTCATATTTTTGAAGACTTACGCATAAAAGTGATAAATTGTATTCAATGGTTTTGTATTTAATTTAAGTCAAATCCAAGTGATTCGTCACATGCAAAATGTGACGCCCAAATCTGACCGTGTTAAAAATGAATTCATCCTTTAGATTAATGAAATTATTCACTCAGTTATAGTAAAAGTCAATTTAGTAAATGATAAAAATGTCTATCAAATTGATTTCAATATTTCTTTTGATTGGATTGCATTCAATTTGCGGTTTTCCAGATCAAGGAAAGTGGAGTTTCAATGTATCTCAGGTACACCTTTTCAGGACACCCGGTGTCTGTCCCTTATTGTCTCAATCAACCAAATTTAATATCCAATAGAAAAAGTGTCATTATTTTGGAGTTCACAGCGCTTTGTATAAGAACTCAAGTGTTTCCATCAAAAGTCAGTTGAATTTAAACTTTTTATAATTCGTTATTAATCTATCGTTTATTCAAATGACGTTAAGTTTCGTGTGATTCGGATGAAGACAAAGATATGTCCGTCAAAGTCGGTTGGACTATAAGAGCAACGCCTTGTTTTGAAGAATATTTAGGGCCAGAAATTCTGGTAAATATTCAAATGAATATTGACTTAATTTTTCCTCTAAATTGGATGTAATTATCAGTTACCAGATTATATAAAATGGTATTACTTCTGTCCCGCTATACTTATCGGTGATTTTGGTTACGATAGAGTCCAATATTTAAAGACTAATGAAATTGTAATAAAATGCAATCAATTGAAGGATTTGACGGTTTGTTTGCTATTTATTTAAAACAACGAAAATATTTAAAACTAAATTTTGTTCTCATTTGAAGCCTTCAGCCATATTTCGCACAGACATAATCGGAGTCAATTCGAGCAAAACCTGTAGTCCCCCTGACCTAAAATGTGGCAGTTCTCCCGAAACATCACTTTTAAATCTGATCGGAGATTATTCTGAGTCACAAAACTCAGATAATTCGCAGAAACAAAAGAGATCCGATTCTGTGATTGAAGAATTGCCGACACCTGTCATCAGAAGAAAAAGGGATTTGACGCGAATGACTTCTGTAAGATATTTGTCACTAATTAATGTATTGATTGGTTCCATCAAATTTTTCCTAAGATGTCCGAAAATAACATAAGAATACCAAACGATGGCGTCTTCTTTATTATGGTTTACATTCAATCAAATAATACGAAGCACTTCAACGCCGAGGGTTTGCTTTTAATTTCAAAATTTTATTCGTAATTAAATTAAATTTAATAAAAAATTTATTAGTTGACATCGAAATGAAGAGCCAAAGCGGACAATATCTATCAGCAATCGATTGGCCTCTCCTTCCTTTTTATGGTGTGATGTGTGGGGTTTATGTAATTTTCGCCTTCGGGTGGCTTTTGGTATCATTCTTACAGTGGAGGGATCTTTTACGCATTCAGTTCTGGATCGGAGCCGTTATTTTTCTGGGAATGTTTGAAAAGGCAGTGTTTTATGCGGAATACCAATCAATTAATTCGACGGGTATTTCAGTAAAAGGAGCCGTTCTGTTCGCAGAAGTTCTTTCATGTTTTAAGCGGACTTTGGCCCGAATGCTAGTCATTATAGTCTCGTGTGGTTTCGGTATCGTTAAGTAAGTCTTAACTTTTAATTATAATTTACTCAATGGGCTCTTCAAACGCAGACCACGATTGGGACCAATATTACATCGAGTCGTATGTGTGGGCGGTTTGTATTTCATGTTGAGTTCACTCGAGGCATCCCTCAGGATATATAAAGTATTAAAATTCCCCTAATTTTTATCTTTCCATCACTTAATTTAATTAAAACTTTTCAGCCGAAGAATGATCCGACAAATCAGACTTTAATGGCCGGCATTCCATTAGCAGTGCTGGACTCAGTAATCTGTTGGTGGGTTTTCAGTAGTTTAGTCCAAACCACAAGAATATTACGTTTGAGAAGAAATATCGTTAAACTAAATCTCTACAAACAATTCACTAATACATTGATTTTTGCAGTTTTAGGTATGTTTTGCTTTAAATAATTCAATGGATTTATTGTTTAATTGATTTTCAGCTTCGGTCGCATTCATGGTTTGGCAAATCCATAACGTAATTCTCAATTTAAATAAAATCAAAATTAATTCAAACTAATGACAAACTTATGGTTTTCTTTTAGCACAAATTGACTCAATGTTTGACTGATTGGCAACAGTTATGGGTTGATGACGCTTATTGGCACGTCCTCTTTTCAGCTGTTCTTCTAGTCATTATGGTTTTATGGCGGCCCACAAACAATAATCAAAGGTTAATGGCCTAATCAATGGTCGTCTCCCTTTAGTAATTAATTGATTTAAATTTTTTGTTAAGATATGCGTTCACACCATTACTCGACGCCAGTGAAGATGAAGATGAGGAACGCGAACAGCAAATACCTCACGAGGCCTTCGGTCAGAATAAAATTGGGACGAATTGAAATCAATTGATTATATTTTTGTTTCGACAGATGGGATGAAAATGAGACAACAGAACAGAATCAATTCTGAATCCAATCATAAGGAGTCTCTCATCAGTAGAGAAACTGAAGACAACTTGAAATGGATTGAAGCAAATATCCCAACTTCGATGATCGACAACGCATTGCCGGCACTCATCGATTCAGATGAAGAGATAATGACAACAAAGTTTGAAATGAGTAAAATGGAGTGAATTTATGCATAATTTAGTCTAAAAACAATTTCAATTCGTTTTTTATCCCATTTTTTTAATTAATTTAATTCTTTATTTATTTGTTTTTTGATAAATATTGTCATTAATTGTGATTTTAATGATTAGAGGTATTTAAGCGCAAAATAATTTGTAATTCATTTCGAAATAATTTATTGAAAATTAAGATAATTTCCATTCAATTATTTGTTTTCAAATGTTTTAGAATTTAAACAAATTTATGGTTTGTTTCCCTTTTTCAAGATTTCCAGATATTCGCGAGTATTTTGTATGGCTTTTGAATTAATCTCTTCGTAACAGTCTTTGAGTTCTTCTTTCACTCTTTCAATCCATTGGCAAATATGTGTCCATCCATTGATCTGA
This sequence comes from Eupelops torulosus, assembly GCA_034699185.1. Classification (NCBI taxonomy): domain Eukaryota; kingdom Metazoa; phylum Arthropoda; class Arachnida; order Sarcoptiformes; family Phenopelopidae; genus Eupelops; species Eupelops torulosus. The sequence continues at coordinate 3,334 of JAQGCE010000002.1, forward strand.
TAATCTGTGGCTTCAAGTAATGTGAATCCAGAGATGATTGATATGTCCGCCAAAGACAAGTGTTGTCCGCAAACAAATCTGTTTTTATCGACCATAGAATCGAATAAATTGAGAGTTTCTTTCATTTTTTGTTCAGCAGTTTCTTGTAATTGACCGCCGAAGAAGAGTGGATACTATTAACAAATTATTATTGTCTTAGAATTTATAGAAAATGGAAAAAAACATCAAATGTTACCAAATATGAAGAGATATTCTTATAAACAGTTCCCAAATCAAACTGAAGAAGTTTGTCGACCACTGCTCTGGCTTTTGGTTCACTTGGATATAATGGATGTGAAGGCATATAATTATTAACCAGGTATGTGATGATAGCTCGACTCTCCCATAAAACAAATCCATTGTCTACTATTGTAGGCAAACAATGACAAGGATTTAAATCAATAAAATCTTGTCTCAAATGTTCGCCTTTTGAGAGATCTATTGATTTTAAATTCAAATCTATGTTTAGAATCTTTGCCACCATTAGAACAGTACGAGAGGGGGGACTCTCCAGCATATAATAGAAGTCAATCCCCATTACAATCAAATTTAATATAAATTCAAATTTCGAATAAAAAACTCAAAACAAAAACTTTGGTAATGAATGAAATGTTTTGAATGCATCCACTTTTCAGCCCTCAAAGAGTCTCATAGAATACACTGAATGTACTTATATTACAAATAGTCTGGACTTAATCGATGACATTGAAACCTAATTTATTTGGCAGAGAGGGAGGGAGAGGGAGAGGGAGAGAGCCTCCAAACATGATTCGAAAACAAATTGTACCCCTACTTGAATCATAATACAGTGGAATGCCTACATAATGAACACCCAATTTTACATATTTAAGTTCAGCTTGATATTTCTACTGATTTCATTTCAAATTTCAGGGATGCCATGTTTACTAGAAATAAGCTTAAAAGCGCCCAAGGTTTTTAATAATTTAAATCACAAAAAAATTAATCATTCATTTTATTCAAAAATAACCTTCACCGATCGATTCAGTATGATTGATTTAGTCAAAATTAATGTTTAATTTATTTAAATTTTAATGTCCCCCTTTGAACTTAATTTTCCCATCCCATATGCATCCCTTATTTCCTCTGCCCGACCACTGAACCTATACTCTATACCAAAGCCAGGCAATTAGACTGATTTTTAGTTTGGGGAAGAAAAGTATTTGTATGTAATTTATTGGTTTTGCTAGTTCCTTTCTTCAACTTGAGATTTCTTATTCATTACTGCTATTACTTATATCATAGTTTAGATTACTTATATGATAGTTTAGAAAAGAGCCTGACTTTTAAAAACTTTTGTAATTTTATGGAAAAGTTTCATTTAAATAAGTTTTGTCAATAAAACTCTACATTTTATTAATCATTAATAATGAATCATTACGATATTTTGAATTATTTCAACAAAAAACTAAACCTGAACAGCTGCGCATTCAAAACGTAGACGAATCTCTAAATTTGTTCAGCAATGTACACTGTACATTGTACAGTAAATATTCGGTTTGGGCATATTCAATTAAAGCAATATTCAGTTAAAACAAATATTCAGTTATGGCAATGGGTTTTTCTGTCACATAATGTAAATGCTATTCAATTGAAGCAAATTAAGTAAAAATTATTGAAAAATAATTATATTTTACAAAACAAACACTAAGTTACTGATCGTTTTAATAAAAGTGTTGTATTTTATTAACAAATAAATTGATTTAAACTGAAAAGCAATTTGTTTTTAAAATTTAATTATGTTATCAATGACTTAAATTACGGAAAATACACTTAATTTAGTTAAAAATTAACCAAACTTTAAAATATTGGAACTTCCAATTTGGAAGAAAACACTTCCTATGATTAAAAACTTCTCTAAACAATTTTTTGTTCGAATTAAAAAACTATTTGATTATATCTTTAATCAATTTTATCGTATATTCATTTGAGGCAATATTCAGTTAAGGCAAGGGTATCTCCATTCCCCAAACAGTTGCCGAAAATGAATATTTACTGTATATAGAATCTAAAGTTTAGAATCTAAACATTCGACGAACTGAATGTAACAGTAAGTTATAACACACAGAGTGTTGGGTTATTAGTAATAACTTATTACTAATAACTTATTAGCATTGATTGAAATATGATTTATTTAAAGCAAATTCTGATAAATACATATAATTAATGAAATTTAAGTCAATAAAAGCAAAAAGTATTGTCAATAAGTCATATAATCAGAGATCCGCAACAAGGAAAGTGGGGATTAAAAATTAACTTGTTATTTATGGGAGCATCTTGAAAAACAGACGAACCAGCAGATTTAAATTCAAAACATCTATGACGTTTATATGAATAATTGAATCCAATTATTTTGCGAGTTTTCAATTATTGAATCACTATTTCTTTCTACCCTTGACTAATTAGTCATGATATATATGAAACTAATTTTGAACTTACTCACTCTATCGATATTTAATGTAATGCATTGGAGCACTTTCAGAGCACTTTGCGTTTCGCAGCATATAATTATCAAAATTACTTAAAAAATAGTCAAAATATACGAAAACATTTTTAATAATTAGAATCACTTTTTCCAATCAATTTTTATTTTCCTAAATATTAAAAAAAAACTGAATTTCAAATTAAAAATAATAATAATTAATATTTGAATCGATGAATGAATTAATGGTTAAATCAGTTCAAAAGAAGGATTTCGTCGTCAGAGTCTTCGATATCTATTATTTCTGGCTTTTCTTCACTTTTCTTAATATTACTTAAAGTAATAGTAGAGTTCCTGAAGATATACGGATCCAACTCTTCAATGGGTTCGGTATCTATGAGATCTTTGGCGTCAACTAATGTGCACTGAATGGCCACGTCTTTCATTTCAGATTTCTTCTGACGCTTAACTGGAATGTCGTCTTTGATTTCAAATAATTTGTTGGAATCGTTGGATAGTTTAATGGTTGAGATCTTAATTTTGTTTTCTTTTTGAGAAGTTATGACATTTGATATGATTTCGATATCATTTTCTGAGTCTTCATATGATTGGACATCACTTGAATTGTTGGAACCATTAGCGACTCTCTGCTCAACAGCCTTACACTCATCACAAACCCATCCTTCGGGCCAATCGGAGCACCCTAAACATGTCCAATGCGTGCCTTTAGAGCCGCAAAAGTGGCAAATCAATAGCTGCCACATTCTCTCGTCCTTATATTCGCGGCCATTAGGACAAAGACACTTTTCCCGATCACAGTGGGAGTACCTTTGGTAAAGTTCGCCGAAAGCATTGTTCTCTGTTTCCCAGGAGGCGTCTTGTTTTGGGACATATACTCCAAATCGATTCATTGTTTCTATGAATTGTTGTCCATTATTGCAGAGAGGACATTTGAAGAAATATCCAGAACTTAACGCTTGTTTCTGAAGACATATTCGATGGAACAGTTTATGACAACAGGGAGTCGTCAACACTTGAATGCCTTCATCGAACTCAACGTTGGAATAACAGGTCGGACACATTTCGTTAATTTCATGGCTCGGATCCAATGTCTGTCGCGGTCTGTGTTTCACACAAAACGAACTGAAATATAATTCAATTAATAATTTTAAAGATATTCCGAAATGAAATCAAATTTACTCAAAACTTTCAAAGAATTGGTTCAAAGCCTTATTCTTCTGACCGCACGGCAAATGAAAACATTGTTTGCACTAAAAGACAAAATTAATTTAAAACAAGCCTTCAATAGATTAATGTCTTACGGCTTTAACAGAACATCCAATTGTGGCGCCGATAGTCTTACAATAACCACATTTTAGTTTTTCTCCTCTTCTCCACTCTTTGTAAATATCCTCTTCGAGAAAACCGAAGATTCCTTCGCTGTCTCTACCATTTTGTATCAAACCTGAAGACAAGAGCTATCGATAGAAAAAATAATTAATTAATTTTGAGTCCGAAACTAAACCAATGATATACCAAACAATAGTAGTGGACATAAATGTCATTGAATTTATACATTTTGCCGTATTTCAAGACATCTCTTTCATTGACTGAACAAAACAAACAGTTCTTCTCTTCACTTATGAACTTTTCTATCATTTTAAAAGAAATTATGTAATAATACAAATGTTTTCATTAATTTAGGTCAATATTACTCTTTTTTTGTTTGCCCTTTGAACTCATTTTAATGTCATCCGACAACTTTTTGTTGTCTATCAGTTGTTTGTCATTAAATAAAAATAAAAATTAATTTATAAATCGTAACTCTTTTTGAAAAAAGTGTTAAGTCAGTCAAAGGTTGTTTTGAGCAAAATGTGAGACCAAAACACTATAATTGAATTCCTCACAAATTCCATTACAATCTTAAAATTTATTCGTAAATAATAACACCTTATCCTAAATCTCATATTTTTATAAGTCTTGCAACTTTTGAACTCAAGAATGCGCTTTTTCAGTATGTTTTAGTTTTACCTTTTCACTATATTATTTAATATAATATTTATTTTTCCAAATTTTCAAATGATCTGACAAAACCTGATAGAAAATAGCTCTCTTAACTTTTGAAATATTTTTCTTATTGGTAAATAAATGATTTCTATGGCAACAGTTTGTTGTTGACATCAATTTGTTTTGATTGTGAAAATAAACCATCAGTTTATTGATATTTTCTGTTTTACAAGTTTGCTAAAGAAAAATATTGAGGTATTTTTAATGAGAAAAACATTGATTTTTATTCGTTATCTTTCTTTTAACGGAAATAATTTGAGTAATTCATTGAGCGATGGTTTTATTCAATTTATTGCCGTTTTATTCACTCATCAAAACTAATGAATTTATAATATTTTTAATTTTCATAATTTTTATTTCAATAGTTATTGTGATCCTAAGGTTTGATACACTTTTATATTCATTTAAAATATTGACACAATCTGTGTCTTAGAAAAATGGATGTAATGGGCGATAGTTCAACGGTTCGGTTAGAGAGGGAACAAATGAGCGGCCAATCGATGGTTAGACTCAGAAATCCGTTTATGTTTAAGATTAACGACGAATCTCTTCAATGCAATAATTATCGAAATGGTGTTAAACTCACCATTAAATGCGATAATTCTTTTTGGATTTTCAGCTTCTGGGCCGTCAATATCGAAGAATTACACCACAGTTTGGATGACGATTGGCAGCCAATGAGACATTCATTACTCGACAATAAATTTCTCGAAAATCACTACCTTTTCAAAAGTGAACCCGAATTGTATGAAAATATTTAAATTTTTTGCAACTTTTCTTATATTCAATTCATTAGATATTATGAAACCAATGAAAATATCACTCATTGGATAAAACCCGCCAATGAATTCTTCACTGGAGAGAGCCTCGGATATAATCCTCGATCTCGTTATCCTTTGGTTGTCATAATAGTCAGTATTTCTTTATTGTATTTTATTTGGTTTTTAATTAATTAATTGTTTAGATTCGTAACGATGACGACGACGGTATCGAACTCAACGATAACGATGTGGTCAGTCCTCATAATATGTTCTTTCGATTATTGTAGTAATGTTTTATCAATTTGTTAGGTTTGTCTCATTTCTATAATACATTTGAAAGACTCGATTTGTTCGATGAGTTCTTCTCTGATAACCCAATATCTGAAGCAGAGGTCGGGAAATATGTTTAATTTGCATCAAATCTTTACTCCTGAGAGCGATAACGAACCACAAAATAGTCCGATGTGTGTCATATGTCAGACCAATTTGATATCGCATACTATCCTTCCCTGCAGACATGCCTGTCTTTGCCAACAGTGCTTCGCTCGCGTTGATAAATGTCCCCTCTGTAGAAGTTCTATCACCTCTTTCTTCAGAATTAATGAAGAGGAAGAGCTGATTGTCGACGACGACAATCCAAGTTATGACTTAAATGATGCCTCGAGAAGAGGCTGGTTCTCCGGATTCAATAATAAAATTAATGAATGGTTCGGACTTCGTTAACGGCTATCCTTTTAACATCAATTTAATTAAATTTAACAAAACGTAACAACAGTTTTAGCACTTTTGCAATGTTTAGGAAATACTATTTCATTGAATGTGCACTCATTGTCCAAATATAAAAAACTTTGGGTTTTCACTATTTTTTTTCTTAATTATATCATACGAAGCGCTCAAACATTTGTTTTATTATTTTTTCATTTAATGACTGATTATATCAAAAATATTTTATAAAATTTATTTAATAAATGTTTAAATAATAATAATCTGATTAACAAAATATAAAATTGTTATACAATTCTAAAACTTAGAGAAATTTGTTTCAAATTAAGGCTCAAAATTCGCTCAAAAGTTGGACAAACATTTGGACTTAAAGAATAAGAGATCAGATTTTGATGACTTTGCAGAGGGCGTCGTGAACCGGAAGGGCTATAAAGCCGGCTAATGTTATACCGATCGAATCACTTAAAGTAGTGATACTAAGGCTGTACTCTTTGTATCTCCGAGTTATCTCATTATAAAGGCTGTAAAAGGTGTTGACATAAGCCAAACCTCCTAAGAGGCCTTCCCATAGCACTAACGCTAACATAAACCAGATATTTGGCATAAATTGTGTCCATATCTGAACCAAAACTATCAAAACATTGATGAATTGCAGAACGGCTAACATATACGTCCTTTTAATTCGAATCAGACTAATAGAAGACCTCGATATCAATACTCCGATCTGTAAGGAAACTATAAAAATATTTGATTAAATTAATATTTGTGGTCAGACCTGATAATCAACGTTATACCACCGGTACTGTTGACTCTGTGTTAACCATATGTTTTTGAAGTAAACCAATTCAAACTGAAGGGACAAACAATTTAAACAGAATTCTAACCCAAATAATAGTAAAAACAAACCAATCCTTGATTTATGAAATATTCGAAGAAATAAACTAGCATCAATGGCACCATATATTTCAACAGTTTCTGAAATTTTTGAGAAATGGATTAGTTTTTAATTAATTAAAAGAGAAATACTTTTATATAAATAGTCATTTCATAAAACGTCAATTCTTGAGTGGATTCTTGAGGTTCGGTAACTGTTTCGGGGCTAAAATTGATAGGAACTGTATCAACATTTACTGCTCTCCCGTAGTCTTCTCCCATAAGAGGACTATTAGTTTCGTCAACTTTTACTTCGATGCGAATAAAACACCAGAAGGTTATTCCCATCAGAAGAGGAATGACGAGCATTAATAACAGTGTATTGTTTGGACTCAAACCGAGTGATGTAAGCAATGCATAAGACATTGATCCCAAAAGACCAGAAGCACCCGTTCCTGAAGACCAGTACGATATGACTCTGGAATCAAATTTGGAAGTATAAGATAGGAAAGTGGTCTCTCCTAAGCCACTAGAAAGTGAGGCGCATATTATACCTGCAAATTAATTTATTTTAATAATAAAATATCATTTAAATAAATGAAGACATTGAAGACAAACCGATGAATGAAAAATAAATATTGGGTGAAAATGATGTGATCACAAAACTGAGGGCCGACAGGATTATCACAATTGACACCCGAAGACTAAGAAAATACATTATTATTTCTAATAATAATAAGTCTTAATATAAGCTAATACTTGGTATTAGTGAAGACAAATGGGGCAAAAATTTTGATTATAAGACAGGGAAGTATATCAGCGATGAGTACCGCACCGGTAGAACTCTTATTACATTTAAATCCTTTATCGCTATCATCCGTAACGTTAACTTTCGGTTCGTTGGCCTATAATTCAATTAATAATAAATAATTAAGATTAAGACAATGATAGAGAACATACTCTTATTATGTCGAAGGCGGCGCTCAGCATAATTACATACGAATAGTTGTTACTTAAGCCTAATATCCTATCAAACAAATTACAAATTATTAGTTTTTGTGTTTATTTTTTATTTAAATTTAATTTAATACCAAAAAGATATATAATTTCGATATTTATTCCAGAAATTCATGGTAAGACCTGAGAAAATGGTTTCACAAGGTAAATTTGGTCATTTTATAAACAATGGAATTTTGTTTGATTTAACAAAATATTTATTTACAATAAATCATTTGATTATAAATCCCTTTAAATCCCTTTAATTTTGAAGTGTTTTGAAACAAATAAATTGAATGCATTTCTCAATGTTTACATTCATTACTCTCTTCACAAACATTATTACGAAAAAAGAAAATTAGATTTATTTGTTCATTATTTCAAAGTTTTCATCATTTGATTCATTTCATTGTTTTAAATATTAAATACAGATTGTACTGTAGAACTGTTACAGTTATGATTCATAAAATGTTTAGATAAAATATAAATCCAATTCAGCTTATCTTAATCTTAATCATTAAATGCATTTTATGCTGAGCCCTGTTTTAGGCTAAGCATAAGTGCTAAAACTAGGGATAAAATAGATACTTTTATACAGATATCAGTTTTAAACAATTAAGTGGATTCATTTTCTTTTACCCTTTAGTATTGTTTAACCGAGAAAATGGTGTTAAAGATTTGGTTTAAATCAGAGATAGCCAAGCTCGACTCCAGGGGGTCAGCTAGGAGGTATCGCACAGTATTTTGTCCAAAATTCTAGGGGGAACCAGGGGGTTGTTTTTATTCAAATGATACAATCTCTTAAAAATGCATAAAACGACATTTAACTGATTTTAGACATTATTTTTCGATGAATAGCTAATAATATGTCAAATTAATGTCAATTTTCACAAAAATCATCAAAATAACTATAAAAAGAATCATTTTAATAGATTTTAGTGTTTAAACCCATAGAAATGGTCTAAATTTAATCGATTATGCCTTTTGTATGCGAGTTTACCATTAGTTTAAGCTCAAAACCTATTAAAGTTCAACATTTTTTGTTGTCGAGGGGGTCCTTTTGACGCTTCAAAAATCAGCGGAGGGGAAGTTCCAAAATTTTCGAAGACAGGGGTTTTTGGGCTGACCCCTCCTTGGCTATTCCTGGTTTAAATACATTATTTTTGCATTTTTAAATATTTTTAATTAATTTATTTATTTAAATATTAAACAAAAAAATACATTCAATTTGGAAGAAAAGAGTGAAAATGAAAAAAATAATCTTACAAACAATACAGTATTGTGTACTGGGCCAGTACTACAGTAGTACAGTACAGTGCCAGTAACTGGCATTATGTTGAGTTCGTTTAAGCCCTCGGGATATACATAAGCTCTAAGAGTCGCTGTAAATCGGTTGTAGAAACTAAAATTTTCGAATTTCAAATAAAACCTGCATGATGCAATTTAGCAAAACTTTTACATTAAAATGTTGTTTAAATTATTTATTTTGAATTTTTTAAAAACTAGTTCTCAATTATTTAGTTATTTTATGATTTTCTTCTTTAATACAAAAATTTTCTTTCATTGAATTCAATGCTAAATATATTTTCCATTAAAATAATTTTTCAATTTATTAAATCAAATAAAAATAAAATTCAATAATTCTTGACTCAAATAAAATCTTATTTTTAAAGAATAATTTCAATGAAACTAAAGTTTACTTAATTTCTGGAATCCAAGCATTTGTTGTAAACTTGAAAATGAGCGCAAACTCTCTCCGATCAATTGAATTCTGGAATTAGAACCAACAAAAACAGTCAGAAATTCAGAGTTTGTGCAAAAGTATAAAAAATGTTTTAATAATAATAATTCAAATCTTAAAACCAAACGGTTTGAGGAAATGATTTACAACAACAACAAGTGATGCAACACAAGACTGTCGTTACACTTTGGATCTGATCACTGATCAATGCTTATGGCTCTAATTGCAGGTTCAAATTCTTGTGCACAGGTAGTGGGGATAAGTGTAGAGGCCTTAAAAGTAGATCATCAGAACACCTCTCTCTTCACTTTGGCTCAAAATCTTGTAACGAATAGTTTAGTTTTTTTAATCGAAATCTCTTTTTATAAATTATCGCCAATTTTTTGGGAAATTTTTTTTAAAAGTGTTTAAGAATGAGTCAAACAACTAAATTGAGGGCTGAATCCGAGTCTTCAGTATCTTCTGAATCAGATCAAGAACTTCATACATGGAATACAACTTTGGATCCGTCTTATGAACCAAAAGTTCTGAGAAAAAACAAATCGATCAGTCGGGCAGAATCCAGTGGTTCTCTGGTCAATGAAAGCAAAGTACTAGTCCTCTATACGGGGGGAACCATTGGAATGATGAAATCTACTAAAGGAGGTATAAATTCACTGATATTTTTTCTTAATAATAGCATTTATTTATAAAATACATGTATATATTTAGTTTATGAGCCAAGAGCTAATGCTTTAGAGCAAGAACTTAAACGATATCCTCAATTGCATGACCCGGTATATGCGGCCAAACACTTTCGTCTTCCACCTCAGAAGTCACCCCTTGTCTTACCGTAAGTTTAAGTATTTATTTTCAAATCTTTTTATAAAATGTTAGCAAACATTGAAATGCGATAACTATAACGCAATTTGTGTCAAAAGAAAGGATTTTCCGATCAATCACTTTATTATCTCTTTTTGTGACTAAATTGTTGTTTGAAGTATTTCGCAAACGATTACTAATTTGTTTTTCTTAATCTATCCTCTGATGAAAGAAAAGCAAACAAAACACTTAAAACTTCGATTAATTGTTGTTTTCATATTAGAGATACCGAAGAATCACATCGAGTCGTGTATACTATCTATGAATACGACCCACTCCTGGATTCATCCAATATGACTGTCGACGACTGGATCAATATTGCGCTCGATATTAAGGTCAGTTAATCTAATCAAAAAACGTGATTTTATATTTGTGCTAGATAATCTTCTACAAAGAAATCAGTAAAATAAACATTTAAAAAGCATTGCGGTTGATAAGGATAAATTCCAATTAAGCTATGGTAGGGCAAAATAGCCCATTTTTCTAAAAAATAATAATTATCTTGCAAAGAAAAATTTTCTTTGATTTAACTTAAATAATCATGGTATAGCAAGTTTAACAGATTATAAACCTTCAATCTTTACCTTTTCTATAGAATAGCCGCTCCAAAGAATATCCCAAAAGATGAAACTGAAATTATTAGAACTTATAATTTGACCAGTAATTTGACCAGTATCAATATCTATATCAATAGTCTATAATATATCATTGCAATCAAAATCTCTTTAATCGTCTTAGAATTTTTACCATCACTTTAATGGATTCGTAATACTTCATGGAACAGATACGATGGCATATACAGCATCTGCCCTCTCATTTATGTTGGAAAATTTGGGCAAAACAGTAGTGATTACCGGATCACAAATTCCTTTATTTGAAGTAATTATTAAATTAGAAAACAAATAATAATTAAATGAATAAATTTTAAATGCATTTTAGCCGCGATCTGATGGAAGAGAAAACTTCTTGAATTCATTGATAATTGCCGGCAATTATTGTATACCAGAAGTAACGATACTTTTCAATAATAAACTATTGAGGGGTAACCGTACCTCTAAATTATCGACCTGTGAGTTAAATGCCTTCGACTCACCTAATATGGCCCCTCTCATCACTATTGGAATTGACATCAATGGTTTGTTATTAAATATAAATCAATTAAATTGAAAAAATGGTTCATCCATTAGTTGAGTGGAATAATGTTTTCCGATCCCCGACTATCGCTAAATTCTGTGTCCACCCACTTCTCAGCAGAAATGTCAGTCTATTGAGACTTTTTCCGAGTATTACCGTTGAAAATGTAAGTAAATGTGTTTACACCAAATTTTATTTTGTTCTAATGAGTTTCAACTGAAAAGGTTCGGGCGTTTCTTAATCCTCCCATTGAAGGAGTGGTACTGCAATCATATGGTGCCGGTAATGCGCCCTCCAATAGAAAAGACATTTTGGATGAGTTTAAAAAAGCTACAGAACGGGGAGTCATTATTGTCAATATAACTCAATGCCTGACAGGACAGGTAACAGCCGCTTATGAAACTGGAAATGCTTTAATAGAAGTGGGAGTCATTTCTGGTTCAGATATGACACCTGAGGCTTGTCTTACAAAACTATCTTATGTCTTGAGTAAAGAGGAGTGGAGTCTCCAACAGAAAAGAGAAGTCAATACAACAGTCAATACTTATTATTGCTTTTAAGACAAAAATTGTTTATTCTTTCAGATAATCCAAAACAATATTAGAGGAGAATTGAGTACTTATTTGGATACTAAATATGAAGACATAGAACTTATTCGAGCCATAGCTCAGACTTTAAATGTTTCCACTAAACAGGAAATTAATGCTTTGAAAAAATCTTTGTACCCGGCTATTGTCTGTGCCATTGCATCCAAGGTAATAGTTTTCTAATAGATTAAAACTATAGAATATATTAAAATAAATTAATTTAATACAAATGAAGGGAGACGTCCAGCAACTGAGTTACTTGAAGAAGACAGGGGCTGATCTTTGCGCTCCTGATTATGATATGAGAACACCATTACATATCGCTGTAGCGAATGGACATAAAAATGTTGTCGAATATCTTTTAAGTGAAGGTAAGTTTAAATCAAAGTAAATGTATTAAACGACTGTCGGCTCAAAATTCAATTTGATTGTGGTAGGGGCTAACGTTCATGCAAAGGACAAGAATAGTGAAACACCTCTGCAATTGGCAGTAAAACATGACGATAGAGATATAATAGCTTTATTAAGACAGGCTGGTGCTTACCTGGAGCTAACCACAGGAGTCGCTGATTTGGTTACAAAGTAATCCTAATTAATAAGTATTTAAATCAATTATTATATTAAAATTGATATATGAGTAGAGCCGCTGCCAAAGGAGACATAAATCGATTGGAATCATTGTGTTTGGCCGGCGCTGATCTTAACCAGTCTGACGTTTTTGGTCGGACGTGTCTACACGTCGTACGTTTACTTCAATATTCTTCAACTGAATGAGTGATTTGATTGAGTTTTGTATGACTTGTCATCTGATAGGCCATCGAAAACAATGAGAAACAAGTGGTTCAATATCTTCTCAATGATAAAGGAGTTAACAAATTGAAGTCAGATCTCTACGAACGAAACGCTGATAAAATCGCACAGCATTTCAAAAATGAAGAGATAATCGAAATTCTTAGGCAACAGAATTGAAACGTATTTATTCAATTATTTATTCAATTATTTAATAATTTATTTTTTTGATGTAAAATAAGTGTTAAATCTATTTATTGGACATTAAGTTCCAAATAAAATGCTATAAATAACAGAATTGTTATAAAAATCAATTAAAAACCAATATTAAGGTATAATTAGATCAAAATTCTGAAATTCAATTTACATTAATATTAGATTAACAAGATGCAAATCTCTTGGAGAATTTAGTACTCGAATAATTTAAATAAAATGGTTTATATTCTGTTTAAAGCTATTTGAAAAAAGGGAACCAAACCTGAAATAATTTGGAGTAATTTATAAGCAAATAAACTTTATTTTAAATAAAAATTATAATTTATTTACAAAATATAAAATAATTTCAATAATAAAAGATATAATATTTGAATAAAATGATAGTTAAGTAAATAATTATAATATATATTATTTACTGAAAATATTTTCTATGACTTTAATAATTCATTTAAAAGTTGAGATTTAGATAGACTTTCGGGTGGACTCGATTTCGCGGCCAAATCTAAAGCTGTGGTCAGATCCCAAACTTGTAAATGTCCATTGGAGTGACCAGTGAGTATATATCGGCGGGATCTGTTGCCCATCGCCACTGCCTCACATTCATGAACACAAAATGCGGTGATTAGCGACCCGTCCACTGAATTTAGAGTACAAATCTTATGACCATTAGAAGCGGTTAAAACATTAGCCGAATCAGTCTGTGATTTAAAGAGTTCTATAAACACTTGTTTGTCGCCGTCGTCCTGATCTCCAAAAGGACCCACTTCTGAGTCAAAATGATTGTTGTTTTTGACAGTTGATGAGCTGCGGGCCGATTGTTGTTCATCATCAAATAGGTCCTGATCAAATTTTATAATTCTGAAGGAGGCGTGAGGTGTAGATCCGGGTTGAGTTGATATTCGACCTCTAAATCTAGTGAGAGTCCAGGTCCGGACATGCATTTGATTGCAGACACTTATTAAATACTTTTCACTTAACATCACTCTTTCGATTCCATTCAAATGAACTTTAAATGTTTGGAACAGTTGTGGTCCGTGTCCTACAGTTTCCGGATGTTGGACAAGAACTCTAACGGTCCCCCCTCTAGTCCCGTAAGCGATTTCAACCCAATTTCCATTAGTTTTCGGGGTTCGCGTTAAATAACATGAAATGGCAGTAATTTCTTCTGAGTCCGGGTCTTCGTAGAGTTCATTAATGAGTAGATCCCCGTCTTTCATACGAAGCGGAAACTTTTGCATATCTATTAAATATATTGAACCCAAACGAGAGCCCAATAATAAGAAATTACATCCGGCCTTATCGTATGCCGTAATAGTGGACGCATCTGCCGTTCCCTGTTTCAGATCTTGAACTAACCAATGCTGTGAAGATGAGTGCCAAACACCAACTCTTCCTCTTTCGTAACCCAAAGCAACTAAAAAATATAAGTAATGGAAAATTTGGAAAACATTTTACGAAAAATTAGTTTTAATACCCAATTGAGAGCCAATGAAAAACATGGAATTAATATAACAACTATTGAGATGAAAGCGTCCGATCTCTTGTTTTTGGGGCCCATTTCCGGCTCCCGTATTATTACTACTATTACTGTCGTTGGTGTTTGTATTAGTGGCCAAACTATTATAATGAGAGACAGTTATAGACCACAAACGTATAATAGATTTCTTGTCTTTGATTGCGAGCATAAGTTTTGGTCCCGTAAGTGGAGCCACTCCACAGTTGTAATAGAAGGCTATCTCTTCAATCAAATCATCGATTGGTTGTGACTCGAAGACTAACTGCCAGCCCATTGTGTCTTTCAATCGATAACAGGTAACGATATGGTTGTGCGCCAATGCGATAGCATTGTGATGGGCCACCACTTGTCGCACAGGTTCTGATCGACTGCTACGGATGTGTGCCTGAAATAAAATATCTCCGCCACACGTGGGCTTACGATGAAGTTGTTCGCAGAGCTGTAACCTTCGGACGAGTGGTGTTATCCCATAAAACTGTGATTCGTGTAAAAGCATTTCTAAATTGCATTGATTTATGTCAAACAACTGACGAGTCCTCAAATAATTCAATATTATGGCAAACAATTTCGGATCTCTGTCCACAAATATGGCACCCGAAGAATCGCGTAAAGAAGAAATCCGACCCGAGAGTAAAGCTGTGAAGAAAGTGTCACCAATTGATGTCAATGTTTGACGAGAAGTTGTGAAACGCTTCCCTCCGACGTTCAGACTTATTATTTCTTCGTCTTCTGACTTCTTCTGATAGAGATATGAATGACTCAAACATTTCTTCATCGCCGACATTATTGGCGACCAATTATTTTGTAAAACAGATGAAGGAATGTATGGATTTGTAAATTAAATGTTTGTTTTGTTTATATTTTGTTTCACATTTAAGTGGTTTTAATGACGCGTCAAAAGGGATCTCACATTCAATACGACACTTATTTTAAGAAATTCGCTATTTGACCAAGTTACTCTCTACCTCTACAAGTTTTCTAAATTAGGATTCTAAGCAATCACAATTGGATCATATTTCAAAGGGAAAATTTTTGTAAAATTGACAATTAAACCATTAAATGTTCATTAAATTACACTATTTTTTCCAAACATTTTTTGGTTAATTTATAGAAAAAGTCATTTTCTTTAACTTTTATTCAGTTTATGAATAGGTTATCGATTCATATCTATTTAGTTTATTTTAAGTGATTTTTTAGTTATTTATATTAAAAGTTTATAATAAGACTCATCAAAGGAATCGTTTGGAGATTACATTTATGATAGAATGGCCAAGATTATAAATCTCTCTTCTATTGAATGTTATACTTTATCTTAAAATTCATTACATGTTTTATCATTCTTATACATTTGTACTAATTTGGTAAATATTAGACTTACTAGAACATTTATTAGACTCATCTACAGTTAATAAAACAGTTTTTTTAATTTCAAGATTAATGAAACAGTTATTGAGGAAATCTGATTCACTAATTACTTAACGAGATTTAAAATCATTTAATTGACTAAAAAAGGTTCCTATGTTTTATAGATTTAAAAAAAAGTGGTCTTAATATTAGTGCAATTGTACTAAATATGAGAGAAACGTATTTTTTTCGATTAATTTTGATTTAAAATATGATTTGTAAAACATTTCGTCACTGAAAATGAGTTTAAACTGCAGTCAAACTGCAAGTCATTTAAATGAGTATTAGGTTTAAGTGATTACGTCATTCATGTCTTATGTCTTATGTCTTATGTTTTGCGACAACACTTTCAACAAAATATTGCTTTAATTTAATTGATTTGAAATTATTTTAAACTCAATTATATTTTAAATATTTTAATCTTAATTTTAATGACAATAAGACGACAAAATGATTGACCAAAACGACGAAATATCGTCAAACGATTCCACAATTGATTCGTTGAGTGATTTAAAAATTAGTGATAATTACACCGATTTTCACACCGAAAGAATCAACAAATTAGGTTTTGAACCACAAAAGGAAATCGTTTACAACAGATATCTGCCATACAATCATCAGTTGGACGAAGAATGCATTCAATATTTGGCTCAAATCAAAGCAAATATTGGCCGAACTCTTGTCCTAAACGACAAACACGGCTTTCAATGGATTTCAGATCTTTCAAAGTATTGTTTAATTGTTTTTAATTTAATCCATAGTTTGATGAAATGATTGCTTCGAACAGATATTTGCGTCTTTACGGCCAAACCTTCTCCAAAGAAGATCACATTTATTTCATAAACACATTATTTGAAGTGATTATAATTCCTGGACTTGAGTTGAATCGGGTCTCCCATTACGCAAACGTATTGTCCTCTTTGCTTAAGTAAGTTACCATTCATTAGCTCTTTTGATCAGTTGTTTATTTGAGACAATTTTGGTTTAATTTTAAACAGAAAGCGAGAACTCATATCTAGAGATGACTTAACCATTCGATGGCGTCCTTTATATGATTTGTTTGAGAGGACACTCTTCTCTCCGTACGAGAACTTAGGGATGTATTTCATTCCCGATAACTATGAAAATGCCATCAAAAATCTGATCCGAAGTTGTCGGCCCTATTTTTCACTGCAGTCCACTCAAGAAATGCTGGATGAGTGGCGGCCACTGCTTTGTCCGTATGATACAGTTGTCATTAAAGCCACCGCTTATTTGGAACTGTTTTTGCCAACACTTCTTCCGCCCGAACATCACGACAAAGGATTCAAACTATGGTTCGAAGAGTTTATGCTTTTATGGCAGACATCACAAAACACTCCTTCGTGGGAACAGAATCTCATTTATCTGTTCGCACGTCTGGCAAACGATACAATCGGTTACATCGATTGGAATCCACTTATTCCTCAAATATTCACTCATTTGATTCGTAGTTTCAATTTAATGGGAGGTCAACACAAAGTCCAGATTACAAGGGGTTACAGTGTTTTCAATATAAATTCAGTGGTTCTGTGGTTAGTGGCAATGTTAGGCCCTCACTCTGAGTGTCAAAAACATGTGACTAAACTATTCAAAGCAATTGAGTCGTATTATCACCCATCAAATACTGGTAAATGGAATCTAAAGCTTCAGAATTTACTTTTCAAACTTCCGGCCTCTTTCGTGAGTCGTCTCTATCGGGAACGGTATAAAAAGCAGTCGTGGAGAACACCTATTCCTCAGAGTCAAAGACTAACCGAAGACGATATAAACGAATTCGTGGACAGTATTTTAAATGTGGTAATGATTTCAATGTTCAGCAGATTCGGTGTCGTCGAGTCTGCGACTGCTCTTCAAAGTCTATCACTTTTAAGACCTGAAAAAGTTATTCCTCCGGTTCTCGAGAAAATGTACTCATCTTTTGAAACATTGACAGAACCGCATAGACTGACCGCATCCATGCAGTGCGTCATTTCAGTGGCCAGAGCTTTGGTTAGAGCCAATAAATTCTATCCGGAAGGACCGACCCATGTATTACCACTCCTTCTCAGTTCATTGGATGGTTTGGATGTGAATGATATGAAGAAATGTATGGTTACTTTTCAATTCATCGCCACATTCGCTACTTTAATACCATTGATTGACTGTTCCTCTGCTGTTGACGTCAGGACTGATTTGTCTGAAACTGAAGTTCAAATATGTTTAGCGACGGCTCAGTTCGAAGATTTTGTTTTGCAATTAATGGACAGATGTTTTGCTTTGATTGAAAACAGTTCTTTGGAACAAATCACTCGATTAGATCAGGAAAGTGAAAGATTAAACTTAAACGCAGAGGAAAACATTATTGAAATAGGTTTGGCCTCAACTTTCGGATCAGTTCTTCTTCAATGTTCGCCTCAAATATTAGAAGTATTTGTTTTTTCCTTTGAATCAAATTAAGACTCATTTGTTTTTGGTTTACAGAGCGCTGTCGACAAACTCTATTTATTTGTTTCGAGTCATATATTCGAGACCAAAGTTGCCGGAAAGTTCGCCGCCATATTGGTTCGTTGTTGTGCCAAGGTGATCTTATTAATTTCCAAACAATTAAATAAAAGTTAATTAAATTTATTGTGTTTTTAGGCCAACGCAGAGCTCTCTCTTCGCAAGTTTTTGCCTCATTTTTGTAGATTAGTTCTGGCTTTGACTGAAAGCGACGACATTCTCAATGAGGAGACTTTAGACCCGGAATTGTTGTTTAGTCTCCAAATAATATCAGAATTGGTTCGTTGCGATGGAAAACATTTGGTTAAATATAGTGATATAATCGTCAGTGTTTTGGAGCGAACTTTACATTTAAAGTGCAGAAAGGGTTACGCTCTCTCCAGTCTTATTTTGAAACATATCTTGAAATCATTGACTGTTCTCTGCGCTCATGATTTCAGAAGTATCTCTAAGTCGTGGGAAGAGTATGGAAACTTTGAAAAAGACGTTCCAATCAAAGTTAGTCTTTATTTTCTTAAATTTATATTAAATTTGTTTTTTTTGAAGGATTGGGGCATTACTTATGATATTCATCACCTGGATGTCAAATGGCACGAACCTGATCAACAGGAGTTGGATTTCGCTCAGCATCTTCTCGAAAGGATTCTTCGCTCAGAATTATATGATTTGCAAAATTGGACAAAAGGAAAGAAAATTATGACTCGAGAAGAAGTCCAAAGAAGTTTACTTATTATTTTAGACTGTATAAGTGGATCTGCTACTGCTCTTCCTCTTTGGGAGGGAGAGCCCATTGTTCTGTATGTCTTCAGTCATAAAAATTATGCGAATTTGTAATTGACTGACATTTTTACAGATATGAATCGTTAGTACCGACCAACACATCAATTGTGAAGAGTGTTGGCTCTAAAGCCGTACATTTCTCTAATAATGAGAACATTCGAGAGACTGTTTTGCGGACACTTCGGTCTACTTTAGTCTATTTAAACGAAAGCTGTGAAGACGATACTAAGTCTTTATGTCGTCTCATTAAGGTATGCATTAATACATATCCGTTCCCTAACAATCCCTAACAATATTGGTCTCAAATCATAGATATATAACAATGCAATGTTCTTTTGGGGCGTCACTAAAAACGATTACGACACCCGTTGGAAAAGTTTCCAATTCGTTAAAAAGGCTCTTGGCAACAAATTGGCTCAAAAGAAGCAACACATCAGAGCCATTCTCATTGACCGACTTGTCCTCCAACACGACGTACTCTTTACTTAAATAAGTTTTTTATTTCTATTAATTTTTTTCTCTTTTTTGCGATTTAAAGATGCGATTAATGAATAAATCGATGACACGATTCACTGAATTACATCAATTGTTGATTAAAGACTTGATGTTATTAGCGACCAGTCATTACAGTGAGGTGCGATGTCAGGCACAGGACACACTTTTCAATTGTTTTCGGTCGTTCCCCTATTCATATCGTTTAATTTTACCCGATTTAATAACAAATCTATGCAAAGACAACGACTCAAATCACGAACAATTTAAAGGTTCGCTTTATGTGATTATTGGCCGCAGAGGTAGTTCCCTTCTAACTGCAAGAGATTGGTCGACACTCAACCTTTTGTGGCCCGCATTAGTGAACGCCAAACATTCAGAAAAGCCGAGTATTATTCGATTATTAGACGTCGAAATAACTGGTTATGTCCGCAAATATTTTGATACTTTGGCGCTCAGTATTGATATTCCGGACAGTTGTGTTTCAGTCGCCAAAACTGTTTGGACTCGAAACAAAAGTAATCCGAAGCCAGCGTTTGACTGTCCCTCTGATACTGAAATTAATACCGCTTTGAAATTGGCTCAGAAGAGAAATGACACAAATATTGATTTGTATAAAGATTTGGTCGAAAAACTGGTATCACTTATGGAAACCTCTAATCTGTAAGACAATAGACTTTCGATTTAATTCTTTAAAAATGAACTTTTCTTTTGTTTTAATGATTAAGTCATTGGCGTTACTATCAGTTATCATATGTACTGATAAGTATGTTAATCAGACACGACATACCACTACCGGTCAATGCCGTTAACTTATTTACAAAGAATTTAATCCACGACACCCTTAATATTCGGAAGATATCAATCGTTGCCTTCAGTGCTCTTCTTAAACAAATGAAAGCAAAACACAATAAAATTGAATTGAATCCATTGCCAAAAGACAATTTATGGCTTCAAACAGATTCTTCTCTCGTCATTGAGAGCAAAGACACATTTGAATCGATGAACTTTATAGACAAACCTCATATCGGGTTCTATTGCTTTCCCGAACCTCTGTTAGTGTACGGCAAAAATAATTCACCAAAAGATTTAAATAATGAAAGTTTATCTGAAAGTCAACTAATTGTCGTCAAATCATTTTCGAACAAAGAATTTTTGGATATATTCTTAAGTTATTTATCACTCGAAGAGAACAAAGGAAAGGATAAGTTTTCTTCAAAAAAATTTCAATTATGGAAAGGTTTGTTCCGAAATTTTGGTTCATTTAATTTGGATCTTCTGATGCCTAAGATAACTGAATTTGTGTCGGGAGCACAAGAGAGTGCTCATCGCACAGCTGCTGAAATAATTGCCGGTTGTGTTCGGGGTTCTAAACACTGGAACTTTGAGGACACCTCTCAAATGATTTCAAATTTGCAGCCCATTATGGTTCAGGTGTTTAATAATATTACAACTGAGACATTGGCTGATTGGGGGACCTGTAGTGCCACTATGTTTGAGAATAGAGACGCGCGAAGACTCTTTTGGATTTTGAGAATATTCCTGGACGACCCTTTAAAGGATGGTGCAGAGGTTCTGTCTTCTTTTCTTCAGGCGAGTCGACTCTATTTACTCCACGGCGCTGTTCAACAACAGGAATGGCGCTCTCAAAAAGTCTTGCAACAATTGCTAACATATTTAGAAGACAACCATTTGACACATTCATATCAAAACGTTAGGGAACGTATTGGAAGGTATTTCCACTAAATTTATTTTTACAAAATAATTGATTGTTTTCCTCTGAATTACAGTATTCTCTGTAATATATTTATGTTTGATGTGAACATACCTTCCCTCCCAAAAACATTTGATTTGGCGCCGAAGAGAAGTGCGTTCATCGATAAGATTATTCCTCGACTCCAAATACTATACACTCAGACATCAGATTCAAAAGAGGCTCAAAAGACTGAATCAAATGTATTGAATGGCTTTACAACGCAATCACCAGAACGTAAAGATGCGGCCAATCTATTGAAGACAATGTCCAAATGGATTGTGGGAAACGTGCCGCGCGTGGCCTACAGCGCTCCACCGGAAATTTTTAAATTCCTACCAATCGTTAGCCCTTTTCTTATTGTCTCCTAAATTACAATCAAACGTTTGATTCCATTTCTGATTCGATAGTTATGTCAAATGCAAAGCGAAACCAGTGATGAAGAGTTGGTTCGCGAATCGTTTTTCGCAATAATTATGTTAAGCCACGCATTACTCACTCCGGAAGGCATCCAAATGGCAATCAGTGTATCAAAACAGGTATTTCCATTCTTTTTTAAATCCTTTTATTGATCAATGAATGTGAACAGGTATGTGTGACTCCCAATTGGCACGCCCGCTCTGCCATCGCCACATTTCTCCAATATATGGTGTCCTCCAATTTATTCATTCTTATGGACAACAAGTTATGGGTGGAAGACATAAAGCAAATGATTTTAGATCTTTTAAGTGATGAGAGGAATGAAGTTCGAGAGTCGACGGCCGAAACTCTGAGCGGTTTATTGCACTGCGAGTTCATTAAAATTGACCGCAAACTCATTAAACACTTCGAACTCAAATCAAATCACAAATTAAATCGAATAAAACAATCGAACGGAACCACTATTGTTGACCCCAAAGACCTGACCCTTAGACACAGCGGTATTTTGGGTTTGTGTGCCTGTATTAATGCCTTTCCATATGATGTGCCAGACTTCATGCCCGATATTCTGGTATTTCTATCAAATCATTTGAATGATCCGCAACCAATTCCCGTGAGTTTACCTCTTCTTATAATTTGTGTGAATATAATATAATTCAAACTTTAATTTTCATAATCAGACGGCTATTAAGAAGACATTGTCTAACTTCCGGCGCACTCACAACGACAGTTGGCGCGACCATAAGCTCAAGTTCAGTGATGACCAGTTGGCCGTCATTACAGACTTATTGGTTTCCCCCAATTATTACGCCTAACATTAAATTCAATATATATTTCAAACGATTTAAAGTTTAAACTTTTGAGAAAATTGTAATTTATTTTAAAGTTTATTAACTTTGAAATCAAATATCAATAGAATTATTGAATAATTTGTGTTTTCATTGAACTGAAAACAATTATAAATTTTGTGATAAATATTTGATTTAATCCTATATTTTCTAAAATTATTTTCAATTTAATGATTGCATAAAACAAAGAAATTGAGTTCAAAATTACAGAATTAGTCTAAATTGAGAGCAAATTTAAATTCTTTTGTAAACAATTTTTAACCAAAAGTTTAATTAATTAACAATTTTTATAAATAATTGAAACTGAAATTCAGTTCAAAAACTTATACATAAAACCAATCTTTAGATTCTGTTAACATTTATTCGATTAAATGTTATTAAATATTAAATTTTTTAAACATTTTATTTGCGATGTTTTCTCTGAACCTGAGTCCAGCCCTCACTTTCGTCCATCTCTTCCGATGATTGTCCAGTTTTCATGTCTTCTTCACTGTTTATATTTAATGATTTGATTTGGTTTTCGACTTCAAACTCATTGTCTTTTTGTTCTAAACTATTATTAACCGAAACTTTATTAATATTTCTTTGTTTAATATTTTCAATTTCGTCGATTACTTCTTGTATTCGACCAGAACTGCATAAACGGAAGAATTTATAAACATTTGTTGCAAATATACGAAGAGATCCGTCTTCGATGATAGTATCGAATTCATTGTCAATAATTTCTGCCACAAAATCTTCCACTTCTTCGATACCCAAACTGTTATTACTTTTAAAAAACTCGACGATAGTCTGTGTCATCCAAACTAACTTTTCATTAGTATACTGTCCTCCCATTCCCTGTTCAACAGATAATTGAAATGATTTCCATTCTTTAATTGACTGATCGATGGCTAAACCGAAAACTTCATCAGAATTTGAAGACATTTTGTTAGAAATTGATGACAAAAGATGTGCAATAATTAAGAAAGTAATTAATACATAAATAAAATTGAAAATATTTCACAAAAAATGAAGAATCAATTAAAAGAAGATTTAATTTAAAGAGTTTTGAATTTTTGTTTTGATGGCGAGAAACACATGTTTTGGTAATAGTCTACGCATGCGTTCAATTAAATCTCAAACTTGTTTTTTAAAGATTTTCAAAGAAGTTAAACAACTCTTTAAATAACTATTTGTTTCGCAAAAAAAATAAATCAAAAAAGACTTAATTTAGTTAAATATGTTTTGATCTATCGATGGTTTCTTTATATTTTATTTGATAATGGAATTAATTACTTTTTTGATTGGAATAATTGTGATTATAACTGGATTCGGGGCTTATATTTGGCAGTTGTCTAATGTTTTCTTTACACGTAATCAATGGTTTTCACCGACAGATAAGACTATTTTGATTACCGGTTGTGATTCGGGAATCGGTCTCCAATTGGCAGAACATTTCTACAAAAAGGGGTGTATTGTATTCGCCACTGTCCTCGACATCAATGGAAAAGGTGCAAAACAGTTGAGACAATTATTTGACGGCCAAAGATTTCATTTAATCCAAATGGATATCACCAATGATTGTGACATTAATCAGGCGTTCATTCAAATCAACGAATATCTTAAACAAAACCAATTCGAAGGTATTTTTTGTCTAATTATTCGCTTAAATTTCCGATTAAATAGTATTTTGTGATTCATTGCATTTTTGGGGAAATTGTATTTTGAGGACAGACTTATTGAGTCCATCGAAAGTGTGTCATCTGTTTCCAAAAGATTGATTATAGGAAATACCTGAGAAGTTAAGCCATTTTTAAACATTTTAAAACTAGACTTTAGTCCCAAATATTTAACGAATTCACATATTTTTTAATTAACTATTCGTTAATTAGAAACACTTTAAATGAGAATAAAACTGATTTTTTGCATTTATTTCTAAATAAATTCTCTAACTATTTACTAAATGGACCAAGTTGTTGTTTAAATTCAATACATTATTAAAATATAAAATAAGAATTGTTTCGTTTTTAGTACTATAAAGTTAATAATTAACTGATCTTGAAATTGTCGTTTATTTGAAATTAGGGTTGTCCTCCACATCTGATTCAGTGATCACATTTCAGATTATGTTTTTCATTAAAACAGACTTATTTGACGTCAAAATCTATTCCTAAGATCACAAATAAATTATTAATGATTTATGATTAGGAGATATCAAGTTTTTCAAGTTTACACTAATTTTTTGTTAAAATATTATTTCCAAAGCTAATAGAGATTTTGTTTTTTTTAAAATTGTTGCTTGCGTATTTTATTATAGATTTTCAGTGAAATTTCAATTTGCTATTTATATATAATGTATCCAAGATTATTATTTGAGTTATTTATAATAATTTCACTTATATTTAAGGTCTATATAGTGTTATAAACAATGCGGGAATTTGCGTGATGTCTGAGTTTGACTGGCTCACTTGGCAGCACATCCAGTCACAAATTGATGTCAATGTTTTAGGAACAATACGCGTAACCAAAAAGTTTTTGCCGCTTATCATCCAATCGAAAGGTAAGAATAATATTTAGATTTTCAATAAAGAAAGAAATTATTGGTCACTAAATATTAAGTCTTATATTAAGACTTGTATTCATATTCAGTGAATTCTGTGTTTTATTTCATTTTTGTTGTGCAGACAAAACATATAAAGTTTTCTCATTTATTATTCTATTATTGATAAAAGTATTATATTATAGTCCATAAAAATAGCAAAAAATAGAGCAAATAAACAATGAATTTGAGACCTTTACAGCTCTTTGTTTGTTGAAAACCATTTGAATCAATTTAAATGCTTTTTGGTTCAGTAAATATTTTGTTCAAAATTAATTTTCATTTATAATACGATCGACAAAAGCCTTGACATTAATATTCTTTTTATTATAAAAATAATATTTAAATATATTTGCGATTCTTTAAAATATTCCCTAAATATTTGGATGAATTTAATTCTAAGAAGTGCTTCGAAAACAAACTATTCTTTGGACTCATTTAGAAATTGGTTATTAATAATGTAATGATTCATTGATTGCAAACTTTTCAGTCACGTAATAGTAATTGAATGTCAAAGATTACATTTGATTACAAAATTATTACTCAAATAATTGCAAAACAATCTTAAAGACAATAAAAGTAATAAAAATAAATTAATTAATTCAATAATCCGGGAAAACAATCTTTTAATCAAATAAAATTAGACGGGAATTAAGACCACAAATAAATAACTTGTAGTCTAGTTTTGAATGAACTTGAACATTTATACTGAATATGAATTATGCAAATTTTGAATCACATTCACAAACATTCTCTTCATAAACAAATAAACAAATATTGAAAAGTTTTTGGGGCATAAAATTGGAACAGAGGAGACAGTCAATGAAACCATTGTATTGAGAAATAAATTGAGAAAATATAATAAAAAGTGAAAATTCTATTAAATTTTGGAGAAATAAAAATTAGAAATTAACTACAAATTGCAATATTTGGCAAAATGTGAATTTTTGAATGTTTTGAATGAATTTTAAATGTTTTTATGTCAACTGACTCTTAGGAAGGATAGTAAATGTGAGTTCCGTGAATGGCAATTGTGCCTATCCGGGGCTTAGCATATATTGTGCCACAAAGTATGCCATCGAAGGCTTCTCCAATTCACTGCGCTTAGAGTTGTCTAAATTTAATGTGAAAGTAGTTGTGGTCAGACCTGGAGATTATGCGCGAATCACAAATATAATGAGTGAACACGAATCTCGTGCCACAGATATGTGGCGCTCTATGGATGACAACAAAAGACAACTTTATGGCAATTACTTTCACGAATATCAACGAAGTGTTCTAAAAAATAGTGGTCTAACGAGTCCGACGTCCTTCGAGTCGTCGACACTGTTTAATGACTTCGAAGAAGCAGTTCTTGCAGTGGATCCCAGACTCTACATAACAAGTACTTCACTGGCATTTCGACTCTTCTTTTTGTTACTAAATTTTGTGCCCATTGTTCTCAAAGACAAACTATTTTCAACTATCTTTTCAAATATGGTTAGGTATGACGTAAAGCCAGAACCGAAGGAGAGTCCCATCCAATCAACGAATAAGTGAATCAATGAATAATAAATATAAGTAATTGTGCGGAGACTGAACTGAAAGTGAGTGAAACCAATGTTTGCAATCATAAGTCAATCATAAGTCTCACTAATTTTGCCTCAAATATGTTTTTCAACAATTTTTATTTTAATTGAGTTCTCATAATATATATATAAATCACACGAAAAACACTTTTATAAACCATTTGATTTTATTTTATTAATTAAAAAGAAAATTATTCAAACCTTTGACTCAACCATTAACTTTTGAAATTTAAGAATAATAATAATAATTGGAATTTCTTTTGACTTTTATTTCAATAAACGACAAGAAATCTGAGAGACTTATCAGAAGATAAATAAGTTTGGAAATTTTTTGGAGTAATAAACTAATAAACGGAACAACAGTTGTATTGTCTGTCTTTCTATGACAACTAATTTTGTTTTATTAGTGATATATTAACTGAGAAATGTTAAAAACGATTAATTGGTTGACAGCATTGGCTATATTTGGTAATTAAAGTTACTTTTGCTATACTTTTGACGCTTTTTGTGTTAGTATTGCAGTGAATACTCAATAAAACCTTAACATTGAAGACCTGTTTTCTGTATATTTATTTACATTTTAAATACTAATACAGGAGTTGTCTTTCAATCAATGAGTGCCCAGAATATGATGTCCAGAGTAGAGTCCGGTTCACTTGAATTTGGACTCAAACTATTCAAATTGCTGTCTTCTGATTCAAAAAATGTGGTCTTCAGTCCATTCTCATTGTCAACAGCTTTGGCAATGACTCTAATGGGTGCTCAAAACCAATCGGGTGAAGAGCTATCAACTGTCTTATTCTGCAAAATAATCAAATCGGATGAATATCAGTCTTTGGCCAAAGAATATCAGATTCTTGTGGAGAAATGTATGAAAAGCAATGAAAAGGTCTTAAGTGCAGCAAATTTTCTGTATTCACAAAAAAATTATCCGATTTTACAAAACTATAAACAATTGATTGAATCGAGTTTTGGGGGAAAATCAAAAGAACTGGACTTTGTTTCGCAAAACAAACAGTCGATCGACGCCATCAACAAAGATATTAGTGAAGCCACAAAAGGAAAAATCCCAACTCTTTTTGAAGAGATCGATGTCGACACCAAAATGGTTTTGGCGAACGCCCTATACTTTAAAGGTTTGTGGAAATCCCAGTTTAAGAAGGAGTACACAAAGAATCGTAAATTTACTACAAATGACAAAAAGGAAATCGAAGTCGAAATGATGTACCAAAAGGCAAAATTTCCATTCGGTTATAGCGAAGAACTCAAGTCTTTCGCAATTCAATTGCCTTATAATGAGAGTAATATAGTTATGGTTGTTCTTCTCCCTGAAGAAAGCAGTTCTGTTTCTGAACTGAAGTTCAATTTAAACGAACAGACTCTGAATCAATTACTGAAACAAATGGGTCAGCAGAAAGTGGACCTCTATTTGCCTAAATTTAAAATCGAGTCAACCTTTCCATTGATCCCTATTCTGCACAGCGCCGGAATTCATAAGATTTTTGACGCAAAATTAGCCGATTTCTCGGGCATTACTAACGATCCGTTAGGTCTTTATGTTGGAGATGTCATACAGAAAGCGGTTATTGAAGTCAACGAAGAGGGCACCGAAGCGGCCGCCGCTACAGGTATTCATTGTTTTACAAATGTTTTTCACATATTTTAATAAATTATTTAAATCTGAAAGGCGTAGGATTTATGGCCCGATCTCTGGACCTAACGGAACGTTTTGAAGTTAACCGTCCCTTTATGTTCCTATTGATCAGTAAATATGATTCCAATAAAAATATGATTCTCTTTACGGGAACTGTCAATAATCCGAAAGCTTAATGAAATTCAGTGGACATCTATTTTAAAGAATAATTTATTTTTCTATTAAATTGGAAGAAAACTCATAACAAATGAGTCATTTATTTATTATTTATTTGTCAATTGATTACTTGAAAACATGTTTTGAATAAATTATTTCGTCTTTTCTTTTCTTTCAATTTATTATTAAATTCTTTAAATGTTGAAAATATTTCCCTATATTTTGTAATAATTGTTTCAAATAAATATCAAATTAAAAGTCCTTTAGTTATAAATTATAATATAAACTGTTTTGAATATTAACGCAAAGGTACAGTTCTTAACCATTGGTATCACTACCGATGTTATCAAAAAATCAATGCAATCAACTAATTGTCAAAACCAAAACCCATTTACATAGACTGTAATGTTATAAAAGTATGGTTAATATCAACTCCAATGTTGTCAACTAATCATTATTATCAACCAATATTGCAAACCAAAAC
>JAQGCE010000003.1:0-30443 GCA_034699185.1 Eupelops torulosus
CATTTGTTTTTTTCGCAATTATTCGCAATTTTAATAATTTTTGGCAAAATTCCCTTTAATTCTGCAAATAATGGAATTCGGGTCATAAGAGAGGATAAGCTATATATCACTGAAATACCCAATGATTCTAAAGATTCAAAGATTTTCATCAATGATGTCAACGAAATAACGGATCTGAAGTGCGTTACAGTGTTTCGCAGTTTTGCGGATCTACTCAAAGATGTCAATAATCACATCAATGATAAGAAGGAGAGGAAGAAGATATGCTGCGAATTCTTGTACATCACAAACAAGAATAAGCATTGTTTGGAAAGGTATGAGTCGAATGAGGCAATTGGTCTGAAAAACGTATGCCATAAGAGATATTATTTCGACGACGAGACAGAAAATTGCGTTCAATTATTGGAAGTGAAGGACAAACAGATCGAGAATGACATCAATTTCTTCGAAGTCACTATTTTCATAGCACTGGGCCTTCTCTGCATTGTTCTGGTTATTGTCTTAGGCTCTAAACTAATTAAACTAATCTATGAAAAGCCAGATTATGGCAACGACTCATACGTTGTGAAAGGGATCCGTTACAGTAGTGCTGTCCATAACATACCATAAAATTGAGTTAAATGTCATTCAATGACAATATTTAAAGAGTGAGAACTCAATGATCTTTTATTAGAGCCTTTTTGTTAAAAAATTACATTTTCAATGAACTATCAACCTTTCAAAATAAAATAAACCAGGGGATGTCTAATATATAAGTAAATAGAGCAAGATAATTTATAAATGAATTCTAATGTTCCGAAGAGTTTACTTTTTTTATTATTATTTTAAATTAGTTTTGAAAATATTGCAAAAAATTATAATCGAATCGATCGTCAAAACTAAAGGTGTTTTTTGACAGCTTTTTATTCAATTATTTGTTACTAAAAATTGAAATTTAAGAATAAAAACAATAAATTTGGTGACAATTTGGTGACTGCTTTACATAATTTAAAAACTAATTGACCGAAGAAAATGACACTCTTTTTATGTACTCTTTTATGTCTAATATTATTATATAATTTGTTTTTTTGTTTTGTGAGAAGTATTTTGAGCGCAAAGAGTGGCTCCAAAAGAGAACTTCTCTTAGAGAAGACGATCTATAGATTAGATTATAATTTATGCTAACATTTACTCAATTATCCGATAAGTTTCTTGAGTTCGTCATAGAATACAAGTACGAGAGCACCGCCAGTGCCTCGGAATACGTTAGAGAGGGCACCCTTGAAGAAAGCTCCGGATCCCTCTGTCCGCCCGATTTTGGCCCAACAGTGCATTGTGTTCTTATACATACGCTCACTCTTAGACAGACCCGATTGCATCATCATCCTTCTTCGGACAGTGTCGAATGGATAGGAAATAATGCCGGACACTGTTGTCACCGCCTGAGCGATCATCCATGAGATGAAAATGTGAGTGTTCTTAGGGTCGGGAAGCATACCCTTTGCGGTATCAAAGAAACCGAAGTACGCGGCTCTGTATATGATTATACCTGTAATACAAATTCAATCAATAAATATGTGTCTTTGGATCAGTCAGTAGAGGACATGCCTTGAACTGAAACACCGAATCCTCTGTAGAGACCGATGAGTCCATCAGATTTGAATACTTTAACCAAACAGTCACCCAATCCCTTGAATTGTCTCTCAGCTCCAGATTTTCCAACATCAGCGCCTAATCGGGTTCGGGCGAAGTCCAATGGATAGACAAAGCATAAAGAGGTGGCACCGGCTGCTCCACCAGAGGCTAAATTTCCAGCGAAATGTCTCCAGAATTGGGTCTTTTTGTCGACACCTCCTAAGAAGACCTGCTTATATTTATCTTTGAACGCAAAGTTGAGTGCCTGAGTCGGGAAATATCGGATGACATTGGCCAAATTTCCTCTCCAATATGCGACAACACCTTGCTCTTTCGGGATTCTCACAAATGCGTCGATAATACCTATCATTTTAATAACAAAACTATTAGTAATTAATTGTTATAATTATTAATAATTTGCAAACCTTTGTATCTTTTGCTTTCTTCAATTTGTTTGGACGCGTGCTGTACCTGAAGGAGGAGTTTTACCCTTTCAATGGGGGCGACAGCAGTCTTGGAGACGGCGGCGGACACACCACCCGCGATGAAGTCCTTTGCGAACGAAACGGCATCGATTGGCATTTTCTACGATTATATACCAAGATTACAATTCTGGGTCTTTTTTAAAAGGTAAGAATAGAGGGCAGAATAGGGAAGGAAATTAACAAGGTTAAAGAATTTATATTTGACCTTGATATTTTTATATTAAATTAAATGACCAAAATTAGGTCAAAGGTTATTTAAGGGATGTATTTCTGGTCAGTGCTGAAGGAGATATATGTGTGGCTACTCTTAAGATAGAAACGCAATGTCTGTAAAGACAAGTCATCACAAGAGTTACACAATAAGTCTTTCAATGACTTTAATCTAATCTGAGATTCAATTCACGTGATTTCAATTCACTTTCATTAACACATATTTCAGCAAAAATTTAATTCTGTTCTTAAAGTTCTTGGAATTCAAGTGTATTAAAAAAGTAGGCTAAAAAATAGGCTAAAATAAGGTCAAGAGTCATGACCTACAACTGGGAAAGTTATGTGATATATAGAGGAAATGATTGGCAAATAAGCCATTGTCGGGATATTTAGGAAATATTTCAAAACCGCAATAAATGACTAAAAATAGTTTTTTTTTGGCAAAAATAATAAGTAAGGAAACAATTGATTTAAACAATTTTTATCAGATATCGTCAAATATATGACATTATTTGACATTCAAATGACATACAACTTAAACAATTGGTAAGAATTGTATTAAAGAACAATTGAAAATTAAGTAAAATTTACCTGATAATTTAATTTGGATACTAAATCACAGGAAAATTAATTATTATTAAAATTAAAATTTATAATAAATTTAAACAAATTGATAACAAATTGTTAATGAAATGAAAGCCAATCAATGGTTTCTCTCCGAAGCGATTCAACCGAACAGAGCGTAGACTCAGAACTCAGTGTTAGGCGGAAAGGGATGTATTGAACCAAATTCAGGCTCAATATATAGAACTTTTTGCTTCTCTCAACAGGGATGGTGTAGCCAAGAGCCTTCTCTTTCCTTCCAGTAATTACTTTAGCAAAACTGGTCTTTGAATCAGAGGTAATACTCCACTTGACTCGTATATACCTGTGCACAGAAAAATTTGTGGCTTTGTTCGTCAATAAGTGGAAATTTTCAAGTTAACCATGACTTTTGTTCTATGCCTATACCTTGGCTATACATGTAGAGAGTGTCCTCTAAAATAAAGGCTCCCTATTGGAGGGAGCGCCGGCATTATGAAACTATTTGCCGACTTAGAGGTGTTCTCGGTTTCAGTGTCACTTTAATGTATTTTTAAACTTGGTAACTTTATAGAGCACCTTGGCTTGCAAGATTGATCGAGAGATAGAGGAAAATTGAATTGCTAGAACACATTAGAACCAAGATAATTGCAATTTTTTTTATTTAAATGTCTTATTTTTATCGATTCTTGTGTGCAGTCAATAAGTATGCGATTAGTTTGACGTAAGAAATGATTTGATGACGTTTTCTGGTTTCTGGCGATTTCTGGTTGGCTCTGGTTTTGGGTTAAATTAAGGGCAAACCTATCCTTTTTATGTTGAATTAGAATTGGAGATTATCTTGACCAATTCTTTATTTTATGTTTTGAAATAATGCTTTGAAGTGTTTATCAAGATCATTCCAAGTAGTGCACATCTAAAATTCTAATTCTAAAGCAGAGGTAACCAAGGGGGAGGGGTATATAGCCTAATATATAACCCGGAAACTGAAAAAATTTGAGGATACTAGGTATTTTTTTTTGTAGAGAGGAGAGTATAAATTATCGCAACGCCACTTGAAATATCGAGCTATGAGTTTGGCTATCCCCATTGTAAGTGATGCGTATATCAAGGGCATAATTCAATAACTAAATGATTTTACACCAATTCTAACATTTTTTCTGTAGTTTTTTTGTTAAATTTTGATTAAATTTGAATTTTAATAATTAAAAAGTTTACAAAAATTATATTAAAATAAATATATTAAACATTAATTGGATTTAACGGAGGCTTCGAAGAGCTGTTGTCTAATGATTGCCATTCCTTCAGTCATGTCTTTGATCTGTTGTTTGTTGAGAAGAACCGAAACTTTATCTTTTCTGTCACTTATGTCTAAATCAATGACACATTTATTTGACTCTACTTTACAATTGAAGTCCAACAAAGATGGCATCGATTCTAACCATTGATTCAATTGAAGATCAATTCAAATACAATCAAAATAAGAAGTAAATTAGAAATACTTACCAATAGGTCTACTATTCTTCAGCCAATTGTCAGAGTTTTTGATAATAAGTTTTATAAGAATTTGTTTTAATTGTTTGTGAAATGTTTGCGGAAATAAGTCATTCAAAGAATCGTTTGAGACATCAGTTGTTTTTAGTGATAAATGACATAATTTGGACAAATTTGTGATCAACTGAAACATGGATTTGATTAAAATTGAGGGAAAATTAATCAATTAATAAGAGGTTACGTCAATGACAGCCAAATCGTTGTCACAGTCTTTGAGCAGTTGTTTTGTTTGATCGACAATTAATTGTGGAACAGATATTGCATTTGTTTGGACGTCAATATATTCTTCTAATATCTTCTGTATATTTGATTCTGATTTTGCCTTAAATACGATTAATAGTGAATTAAATTAAAATTAATTATAGTTTAATGTGTGGTTTAAATAGAGTTCATCAAAATTAAGGTTAAAAGTTATGAGAGCTTTACTTTTGTACGAAATTCTGAGTTAAACTTTAATTTTGTTGATACTTATTGTGACTGAAAGTGTGTTTTTAAAGGTGATAGATCAGTTTAATTTAACACTTAAATTAACTTACATTTGATAAAAGCAAAAGAGAATCGAAGTCTACGTTATTTGACATAATTTTTAAGGAAATATATTTGAATTAGCAAGATCAATTTAATTAGTTTTAAATGTATTTTGTTTTGTTTTGAAATATTTCCCAAAATTAATAGGCGTTTAAACTTTAGATAAAAATAAAAACCTTTTCACATATAATGTTATTCTGTTATATAATATTTGTACCCCCAACTGAATTATTAACTAGCAAGGTCATTTAACTTTTGTTTCCAAGTGATTTATTGCAAAACATATGTCATATTAAATCCGTTTTAAGCCCTGAACTCATAAAACATAGTTTTAATGATCCAAACGAGTCATTAACGTATATTTTTTGTATATTCTTAAAGACCTGCTCTTCAGATCAAAGATAAAGATAATTATTTGACATTTAATTATCGAAATATTGGTAATCAGAATAAAAATTTATTCTAAATCAAATTTTTATCAAAAATGAAATGATACCTGGATGATCTAATCGAACTAATCTATGAAAAAATTTAATAATTACTGTTTTAATAGTATAGAAAATGTGTTGAACTTTTGATTTTGCTTTTTATTAACTTTTGCTTTCATTTGTTAACAACTTATAACACAATTGGTATTAAAATAGCTTTAATTGACGATAAGATATAACCACCAATTGATGATAGCCTTGAATACTAATTTGAAGAATCATTTCTGCTGAGTGCGCGAATCGAGGGCTGAGTGCGAGAGAAGAGCCCTTCAAAGACATTCATTTCATAAGAGTTGTTGCATTTTATCATTCAATAGGTTTACGTAAATAAAGGACGAAATTATGGCTGAGCCCAGTGTTGAGCCCAGTCCTGAAAAACTTTTAAATGAATGTCGGGATGCGTTAAAGTTTGCATACGCTCCCTACAGTAAGTTCCGGGTGGGGGCTGCTATCGAAACACTCGATGGACTCATATTTAAAGGTTTGCAATTAAAATAATGAAAATGTTTTGAAAAATAATGCTTTCCGTTGGAAAGGCTGTAATGTGGAGAACGCAGCCTATACTGGATGTATATGCGCCGAACGCACAGCAATAGTGAAGGCTGTGTCAAATGGCCATACTCAATTTAAAGCCATTGCTATCACATCAGATATTACTGTTCCAGATATAATAGTGCCCTGTGGCACATGTCGACAGTTCATTCGAGAGGTATGGCCTTTGCCTCAAACATCCAAACAATTACTTATTAGTTTGTTAACAGTTTTCCACTGATTTAACCATTTATTTGGTGAGACCTGACTTAACATATATAAAGACATCTCTGGAGGAACTCCTACCGATGTCTTTCGGAGCTCAAGATCTCAAAAAAGGAGTTCAAGAATAGAAACAAACTTCGAGTCAAATACAAAATCAATTTTAAATTTAAATTTTATTTCATTTTAATCGGTATTTAATTTGAAAAAGTTTTCAAAAATATATTTAATTCGAAAATTTGATATATAATTACAAATAACAGACATATTATCCAATATTTCTTCGAAATCAGTTCATTGATTGAAATAATTATACAAATTATAGAAAAACAGTTATTAATCCGTTTAATGAAGACTTTATATAACTTTTAATTAAAAAAAGTAATTAACAAAATGATCGAAAGCTCACCAGAAGGGACACCAACCGATATAGCATTGGCACAGGTTCTCGTGAGAGGTGGCCTGCTTTATAAGGAGGTCCACCTGATCGGGCACTTCCAGAGTGAGGTTCGCCTCGAAGTCTCTTCCGGTCAACTTATCGCGCACTCGATTAATGACAGCCAAAGCTTTTTTGTTGAGCCCTTCGTGGGGTAGTCCTAGACTTTCAGCCCTATCACGAATAGAACTGGAGCTCGAAAGTGGAAGTTTCTTTGAAGATAAAGCAAGAAGGCCTCCCACAGCCCCGTCCTCTTCATCTAATGGATCAATTGAGTGCTTGATTCGTGGCTGAGCTGTATTTCCATTTAAAACATTTATAAATTGATATAAATTATTGAAAATATAAACCTTCGATGAGTTTCCAGGAAAAGATTGGGTCGTGAATAAAGGCCTCGAGCACTGCCATAAGTGAGTCCTTATTGTTTCTGAGGACTCGCATCACTTTTTCGCAAGTGATACGGTACGTGCCCTCAATTCCCGTCACTTCCATTGCGTTGATTAACATTCGGGTCAGACTTTTCGAAGAAAATAAGATAATTGGAAACAAATTCAAAAACAAAGATTCCATTACCGGAAGGGTATCTTTTCGGGAAACTTTTCGCGAGTCATCGCCACTTCGAAACAGTCACCGAAGTCGATGTGCAATATTTTGCCTGACATCCGGTCTAACATCAAATTTGATGGATGTCTGTCACCCAAACCCAAAACATAACCAACGATTGACATCACAGACAGACTTCGGGTATAATTAGTTCTTCGATCGAACCATACTTCAGAAGAGGGACTCTTAAGCCATAAGAGTTTGGCCAAATCGTCGCCATTTGTGTGCTCTAAAGCGTGTTCAAAGACCTCAACCTTTTGAAGGAGAGTCAAGTGGTCGTAGTCGGGCGCCATTCTCAGCATAACTCTGTGTTCAATATTGAGCAGAATCTTCTTCTTTTCGCGATAGTCTCTAATAAGAGTGTGAAGAGTATCGCAATGAGGGACCCAACCTATCAGACCAGAGTTGGGCGACAGAGGAATGACTGCATAGCGTTGAATTGCTTTTCAAAGAAATTATTTTTAGAATAAAATCAGTCATAAAGTGATTAAATTTTAATATTTTTACCCAAATTTCTTTGTGAAGTCTCGGGATCTCCGATGAGAAGAGTGTTGACTAAACCGAATAATTGCATAACTCTTTCGTCTTGTCGTAAGTCTTCGTGTCCTTTGAGTAGAAACATGTAATCCCGTCCATCACTGCCTTTGATGGACAGCTTTCGAGGCCTTTGTTTGCTGGTTATGACGTGCAGTTGTGACTCAACTTTTGCGATACGAATGAGTGGTTGGTTAGGATTGTAAGAACCGGGAACTGCCAGCTCCAGATCACGACATGTCATCAATTTTGGTGAAACGTATTGAAGTTCCAAAGAAGTCAATTGTGGTAATTGTTTCGATATTCGTCTGAAGACATGATAATAGAGATCCCAGGCTTGGGTCAGGTCTTTGACATTACCGGTGCGCTGATATGTTCTGCAAATAAATTGATTTTTAATTAAAATATGATTTAAAACTAAACATAAGTTATATATACCGGCACCAGTCTTGTGCTTCTTGAAGGTCACGACCATATGACTGATTAAAGCTCATCTCTTTCATGGTTTGCGGTCCTCTATCGCACATCTGATGCAAAGGATCCAAAATATCGAACATTCCTTTGACATTACGTTCACCGAAATATAGACGGGACGCCTCTTCGAGGCCTTCGTGCCATAACTCATGCCATAGAATGGCGATACGGATAAGCTCTTCACTGACCAGCATTGCCTGTTGGACCAAATTAGGGGAATGGACTTGCATTATATCCAGTATCTTTTTGGCAGCCGCCTGACGGCCCTGAATAGAGGCCTTTGAGGCGACGGTCAGGGGATATATCAATGACTGCGGATGATGTTTGCCGATGTCTATCAGCAACTGATGGATCAGACGAGCGATTTGACGGCTCGCGTCAATACGGGCTATCAGTTGAGGAATGACCTGAAGAATAGGTGATAAGTGTTTTATTTCTAGATATAGTTAACCCATACCTGAAGCCAAGTCTCAATCGGGACAGTTTTGATGCCTTCAGTCAATGCCTCATAGACTTCTTGATGCTGTCCCTCTTCAAACCAAATGGTTAGAATGCGAAGAGTGTCCTGAAGACTAGACCCATGAGATAAAGATACAGAGCGGAAAAATCCGTGAACCGCTGGAACAGCATATTCGCGAACATATTTTGTTTTCAAGGGTTGGAGAGTATTCATTGGGGAAGAAGCTGTAGGTGTCGGCTCTGCCGGGGATTGAGCATCAGTTACAGGATGGAGACCCTAATGAGCACAGGTTTATGTATTAGACTTGTTTTGATGAAAACTGTAAAATGTGTCAAACCTTAAAGAAGTTGACGGCTTCGAAGTTCATGTATGCCCAGGAATGCCAGGCTTTGTACCAATTTTGGTCTCTTTCAGTGGCGGCCGCATAGTATTGAAGTATAAGTGGAATCGAGCTCTCATTGATTCCCTGAAGACTTTCGTGCCATTGGCCTAACTTTAGATAACAGCGCGAAAGCAGTTTATTTAATTCATTTCTTTGTTGGGTTTGTTGGGTCTCATCGTTGGCCAAAAAGTGGATGTTTTGAGGGATAAGTGCCACTTGAGTTAAGTGCGCCAATTGATTGAATGCCTCCTCCTTCTGACCAGATATCCACAAATGTTCGATATATCTAAAAGTAACCATTGGGTAAGTGGTTGGAAGGGGAACACCAGTATCTATATTTGAGGGATCGGTGTCGAGCAGTGCCACTAATGTTCTGTATGACAATTGCAATCGACCGCTGCGTTGGCACAGTTTGGCGAACTTTAGATATGAGCGCATGTCATCGTGTGGGGGCAGAACTAGAGAATGGACCTGTAATATTTTCTGCCAGTCCTCGACAGCTCTCTGACATCCTTGTAGTCGTGTCCACCACTTCTGTTTAATCATTTCGCGGCGTTCGGGAACTAATTTGTATTGAATGACTTCCTCCAACTCAGACATCATCTGGATTTGAACCATTGGCGCATAAGCTCTGTTGTATGACTCGCCCGCCATTGTTGTCAATTCGGTATCAATTAGTTTACGGGCTTTGTCTATAAGGGTTTGGGCTCTGCTGTAATTCTGGTAATGGACCTGAAGTATCGCCTGATAGAAGGCTGAGTCGGGTGTTTCTGAAGAAATGTTTTTGGAATACTCTTCCATTTGTTGCCAGTGACCCAAACCCCAGGCAGCGGTGGCCGCCATTCGGGCCATCTTTTGTTTGTTATCCTGATTGACTTCAGGCCAGGAGGCCTGTGCCAGGTTATACAACTTTGTCCATTCGGAAAGCACTTCCAAACAACGCATTTGTCCGACTACTGACTCGAAGTCTTTGGGGTCCTTATCGTACTTCAGTTTATAGGCTTTTAATGCATTATCCCATTCGTGTAGTTTCTCATACCAGCGCTCTTTTACTTCGATGTCATTCAATTGGTTTTTGTTCGCATATTTTAAGACACCGACCGCTGCTTCGGGTTGTTGTAGTTTATTGTTAATACTGATTAAAGCGCCCAATACTTCAGTGGTGGGCCCCTTATGGAACTCTTCTTCTTTGTAATGAAGCGCTTTAGCAAATGCGCGACATTTGATCGCTCTTTCGGCTAAAGTCTTCTCATTGAGAGGAAGAGGTCCTCTGTCCACGTGTTCCATGAATTCGGCCAAATTCAAAAGAATTCCTGTTACTTCAGGGATGTCTTGTTGCATGAGGGCCTCCTGTATTGATGTTATCAGGTCCTAAATTAAACAGAAGACGTATTAATATAATCAAATGGATGTCTTCTGTGTATTACGTGTTGACAGTCAT
Source organism: Eupelops torulosus (assembly GCA_034699185.1). Taxonomy (NCBI): domain Eukaryota; kingdom Metazoa; phylum Arthropoda; class Arachnida; order Sarcoptiformes; family Phenopelopidae; genus Eupelops; species Eupelops torulosus. The sequence continues at coordinate 10,545 of JAQGCE010000003.1, forward strand.
CACTCAATTCATTCCAACAGCTAAGAAATGCCGGATTAAACAAATCTCTGGCCACTGAACTGCAGGCCTGAGCCAATGGAAAACAGGACCTGAGTGCCAGTGCTGGCGATTCTCGAATTAAATCGATATTAAAGAGTTTAAGCCACTCCAACCAGTCCTCTTTGGACACTCGTCGCGGACACTGAGACCAGGCCCGCTTCAAATCATCCAATAAAACTGGATTACGTTTGGGGTCGGGAACAGAACCCGACGAGTCTTTGATTTGATTTCTGCCTCTTTTGAGAGTACGTCTGAACAGAAGTGGGTCTCCTTCCTCTGCTTCGGCAATAGTGGAGGCGCCGTCACTTATTTTGTTGACCAGAATATCATACTTTTGATGACTTATCTTATGTTTGAGTAAGACTTTGCTGACCATCGGAATAAACATCTGATAGCGACGGTTCAGTTGGAGTACAACTGCAGATAACGTATCCATCGCTTGATTTACTAAATCCTAAATAAAAGATAACATAAATAGAAATGAAAACCTTTAACCACAGAATAACAAACCCTATCATTAGGATAGTTGTCAATAGTTCTGACGATTGCGTGAATTATTCTGGGCGACATATCTGTTATCTGCAAGTCTTCCAACAAGACATCAATGGTTTTAAGCGCTGCGATCTTCACTTCATTGTCTTTTATATCACTCGAATCAAAGAGTTTAACGATTGGAGGGATCAACAGATGTAAGTAATCGTCTAAATTGGTTCCGAAGTTCTGCAGAGCGTCTGAAACCATTAAAATTGGATTAAATAAGAGACAAACCCTAAGATATATTACTGAGAAGCTTAACGGTGACACTCCTTCTAACACTTTTGTCGTGTGCAAATACTCGAAGAATGTGTGGTATCAGATATGGCACGTAAATCTTGAACTCTCCTCCCAGTGCTATAACAATCTGTTCGACAACATTGATAAGAGTGGTCTGCATCGGAGAATTAGTTGTCCAGAATTCGCGCACTACTCGGAAGATGTCTTCCAAATAGTTTCTGATATGGATTTTAACGATTGCTATCATTTGTCCCAATTGTTGCAAAAGGAACTGTCGATTGGATTCAATAACGATTAGAAAAATAATTTTGAGACCAATTTAAAGATAATTACTTCTCTGATATGGGGTTCTCCCGTTCGGATCACATTAATAAAAGGGGGCAAAACATGTTGTATATATGGCACCGAACGGACGCCCAAAACATTGAATATGAAGGCCACTGCCTGTACGGCCATTGTGTGGTGACCGCTAAGGGCTGGCTCTCTCATCACTCGCATTAGGGTTGATATAGCCTGTGCTGAATAAAAGTCCTCAAAAGTAGAGGACAAATTGGAAAGCATTTCGTGAGCGTGAAATTCCTGTTCGATGACCGGGTCGTGAGCTATCAATGGATCACCCGATTGATCAATGACTCCCAAATTGACTTTATGGCGATAGGGGTCGACCGCACCGATCAGTCCGAGAACTCGTATAGTCTCACGTCTTATAAGCTGAGAGTTTTGAGTCGATTCAGACTTAAGTAAGTTAAATAAAATATCCAAAAGGTTAGGGTATTTCCAATAGGGCTCAACCACATAACCAGAGTTCTCCACCAGTCGGCCCAAAGTCCAGAGGGCGACCTCACGTTTCTGATGAGATGACGAATCCTGAATGGCGTCCAAAATAATAGGAAACAACTCGTCGATCCATTTTCTCATTTCAATGCCGGCCACAATCGCCTGTTCACCGATAGCACACAACACTGCTGTTACCACTGACTGTGACGGGTCTTTGAGTTTGGGTAAAAATACTTTGAGTATTGGTTCAGTGTATGGTCTGATGAGTCGGGGAGTTGTGGCCAATAAGTGGCCCAACATCTTAGCGCTTTGCTCTTTACTCCGACAAATACCCGAATACTCTAATTCTGTGAGCAATTGAAGTAAAACCTGTCCAAAGAGGAAATGGTTTTAATTTATTGAAAAATAAATATACTACTCACTTTTCTGAGAGAAGGCATAACATAGGCCGGGTTCAGGCTACTAAGTCTACCAATAGTGCACAGACCCAATTCCCTGATCTCAAAAACTTCATCATTAAGACAAATGAAAAGAGCGTTCAGATTCTCCGCCTGAGCCAAATGTATATCAAATCTTTCGTCAAGACTTGAGAGCACAGAATAGCGGACATAAATATCGACATCAGTTATGCCGACAGTCAATAGTTTACTCAAAACATCCTAAAAGAGCCAAAAACTTTAAATTAAAATTTTGATTAAAAGAATGGGAAGAATATCCCATTCCTCACCTGAACAGTAATGACCAGAGTTTGCGAATGTTTTGACTGTATTTTCATGAGCGCCGGCGTTAGTATTTGACAACAGGTATGAACTGCTTGTAGTCTGACTTCTCTGCTCTCATCAGTCAAATAAGTATCAGCGCAGTGGCGGACGAACTGAATTAGAGATCGGGGTTCGAAATCAAACTGACCCAACACTTTAAGAGCGAGGATTGTTGTCTAAGAAACGGAAAATCATTAAAACAAATAATTTCATTGAATCACTGATTACCTGAACATCTGTGGGCTCAGAGTTGACTGATCCTGAGGTGAGCTGCAACTGTTTGGGGACACCGGGAAGTGTGAACGCCTTTTTCATTAGTATTTGACTTAACATTCTGAGCAGTCCGTCCTGAATGTCTTTCTTTAGGGAAGGAATATATTTTGATATTTCATGCAGTGCTGCCGCCAATGCTTCGGAAAGTCCAGTGGCCAGCATTGAGTCCAACATATCGCGAATGTCGTTTTTGATGAGATCACCCGCTGCCTGACTCAACAGCGCTATACATGTGAAGACCGCAGGGTCCGGCTGTATCAAACGCTTTTTTGACTGTTCTTTTGGTGGTAGTGTTTGACGAATTGTTTGCATAATTGTCGGCAAATGTTGTTTAAGAATATCGTGTTTTACGTTTTTGATCGAAATCGCCAAAAGTCCTGAACATTAAACCCAATATTAAATCAAATATTTGACTAAAATTTAGTTTCAGATAATACCCAGCGATATGAAGGCTAAGGACCGGGCGGGGGACACCCGAAGATTATTCAATAGATAAGCTATTGATTCTTTGATGTATTTCTTGGCAGCGAATTGTTCCGGATTCAAAGCGGCCAGACTTGGAATCACTGTCAACAGAACGTGATTTATATTCAAAGTGTTTTTGCACCGCAACTGAAACATGACTTGAGAGCACAAGTCATCGAAGTTGTCTAATAGAAGCTGACGACAAGTCTGACTCTGTTTTGGAGGTTTGTATCTGATTTGAGAAAACAATAAAATTAATTTAAAATTAATTTTAGCTAAAAATAATTGTTTACTTGTGTTGTGAAGAAGGAATGGGTGCAATACCCATCTCTTTGTGATATTTTACCACAGAATTCAAGTCTCTCAAACCATATGAAGGAACTGTTGGGTGATTCTGGACATTGGTGTGACTTCTAAACAGTCGCGACAATTGACTGTTTCGAGTATTGCTTTGACTTTCAATTATTTGATTGTATTTATACTCCAATTCTCTGCAAATTAGATCCACTGAAGAAGAGAACAATTGATTTGATTCCAATTCATTACTAACATTGAAATCAGTACCCGAGTCATTAGAACAGCGCAAGAGTTCGTTCAAAATAAGAAGTGAGGCCTGGATTTTGTCATCCCTTTCCTTTTGAGCGCTTTTCTCCCGTTCTTCAAAGCCTTTGATTATTTCTTCAAAGCATATCTTAAAACAATTAGGGATTTGTTGATCGATTCGGGACTTATTGTCCTTCAAGTCTTGTGACACTCTTTCTCTTTCGGCGATCACATAAAGAGCCGAACGGAGGGCAGAGACCGCAGAGTCACGTATTTTCGGGTCATTTATTGCAAGAAATATATTGTCGAAGAAGAGGTTAACGTGACTGAAGAAGTAAGTGGGCGTCACATTTGCCAATTCACGTAAATTCAGAACCTATCCATTGAAATAAAGTTAAATGAGCATGCTTAATAATAATGAGAATTAATGATAGAGAAGTTAAGACAATTTGTTGATAAAAATTATAAATTGTTTGGAAATTACCGCCGAATGTCTTTTAGTCTCATTTTTATCGGTAGAAATTAATTCTATGGCGCGTCTAATCTCGAAGTCAACAAAATTAGGGGTAACTGAACCCGAATTGATTGCAATTTTTCCGACAGCACAGGCTGATAGGTCCAGGAGTTCGGCGTCAGAGAAGTTGTGGTTAAGATTACGCAAATGATTAGCAAATGGGGCGCATATCACGGGCTTAGTCTTATCGACCAATGATGACATAGAGTCCAGAAGAATACACATCAAAACAATACCGGCTTTGATGTCGTTGGCGTTGTTGGCACCCGAACCCAACATCAGGTCAAATATCTTCGTAATCGACAAATCATAGAAAGCCTTCAACTCTTCGTCCGACACTTCACTCATGTCTTGATTAATGTATTGTCTCAAACAATGGATGGCTTTCTTCCGTCTCATCTCATCTCTTGATCTGAGTTCAGTTAAAGCGTTGCCGATAACGGACTCAAAGAGACAATCGGAAGAAGACTCGAGTCTAACCGCTGGCATCACACTCTTCGACATTTTGTATCACAAGATTAAACACCTAAAACAAAAATACGACTTCTAATAGTCATCGGTAAAAATGGTGTCCATTAATTGTTTTTAACTGAGTATCAAAACAAATGATTTTTAAAGAAAAATGTAAACAATTTATTCGTACAATAATTATGCCTTTATTTGAAATAATTGACACTTTTATAATGGCTTCAAGGACAAAGATTTTCATAGATATTAGAGATAATTTTAACTACAAGACAAGTTTTAAAATGTTCATGGTAGCATCTTAAATTCTTATCTAAAAGGATATGAATACTAATTAATTTCTTGCAAATAAACACTAAAGAGTAGACACTGTATTGCATAACATAATTGATGTGTAGATGTATTGAAGCAAAAATTGATAATCAAATTGTATTTTGTATTATGAAGAGTGGCATCAAATGAAAAGCGCGTTAATATTAGATTTAATTTAACATTTAATTAATTTTTAATAAATTTAATTAGTTATCAGGGAAGTTTTTTATTGAGTATAAACGTGTTATTCATTATGTGTTCATTAATACTTGAGATATATCTTTTTTAACAAATATTTTTATGAAATATTTTTACTACAATTTTAATAAAACTAAACACAAAAATCGAGTGATTTTTAGTGATTTGTTTTGATTTTTGTTATTTAAGTTTAATTTTGTTTTTAAAAAAGTATTTAATTGTTTTTATAATGACATGGATTTGGTGGACTCGTTGTCACCACTATTTGGTGGCATTGAGACCCTGGTCGTTCTCGGCCTCTCTCACTCCCGTCCTAATGGGTTGTGTGTTGGCCTACAAGACGGCCGAAGCCTTTTCGTTGGTCACTTTGTTGGCCACTTTGGTGACTGTGATGTCAGTTCACGCGGCCGGCAATCTGGTCAACACATACTGCGATTTCATGAGAGGGATTGACTCTAAACGGCGCTCAGACGACAGAACGTTAGTCGACCACATTCTCACCCCTGAAGAAGTCGTCAACTTAGGTATAGAACCCAGTTATAAGGAAAGACTCCTGTGGTGTTCACTTTTGTCTTCTTCAGGCGTTGTATTCTATATAATCGGTTGCATCGGTTTTGTTGTGGTTGTGTTCGTCAGTAGAGCCAGAATGGAGTTATTAGCACTGGTCTACTTCGGAGGCATTTCCTCATCATTTCTCTACACGGGTGGTATTGGTCTTAAATATATCGCTTTGGGAGATGTCCTCATTATGCTTACCTTTGGACCGGTATCTGTTCTTTACTCATTTATGGCACAGACAGGTAATCATAATTCAATGGCCTTTCCTTCAGAACTAATGTTTGTCTTAAATTATAGGAACCATAGATTTAATAACATTGATATATGCCATACCACTTGCCCTCAACACAGAAGCCATTCTACACTCGAATAACACCCGTGACATCGAGTCAGACAGAAGGGCCGGTTGTGTGACTCTTGCGATACTGATCGGACAGTCGGCGTCGCACATACTGTTCGCTCTCTTATTGTTCATCCCTTACATTCTGTTTTGTGTTCTAAGTATTCGCTACTCTTTTTGGCTTTTATTGCCATTAATAACACTTCCGACGGCTTTCCAATTGGAGAAACAGTTCCGTAGCGGAAATCTGCGACACCTTCCCCGACAAATGGCAAAACTGAACCTCTATTTCGGTATTTTCTATTTGATTGCTTGCGGACTGACTGACCCCAAGTTTTTGCCCGGAATTAATCGTGTCGTCTGATTGCAAGATAATATAAATTTTAAATTAAATTTATTTATTCAAAAGATTTTCTTATTTTTTCCAAAAAAGAGACGAATATATTCTCAGGTCTACAGTCGAGTCACGAAATTTGTCTCAAATTGACTGAAATTTTTTAATATTTTGAGAAGCCCTGGGTATTTTCAAATAAATAATTGCCTTTAAAGTTAAATAACCAAGTTTTAATTAGTAAAAATACTTTGTATGTTTAATCAGTTATATTCTAGCAATTCTTAATTTATAAACCATATCCACGTCCTTTTTTCATGTCCATTTATTGAGCCTGGTACACCATACTACCATACCCTTGTACTATATTACTTTCGATTAGCCTTGCTCATTTATTATTAACTATATAAAAGGTCTATTTTGATACTTATTTGTGAACAAATTGATAATTAGTTGGTTAGGACTTAATCCTATTTGAAAGTACCTAGTCCAAATTTGGTGACTCGGCCTGTAATCTCATCTGTTAATGTTTTTTCACTTTATTATTGACTGTCTGTCCCAACAATTGTGCAATAGATTAATCAAATCTGTTTTAAATTCATTATTTCGTTTTATTGAATAAATTAATTAAAATTTAAAACAGGTTTTCCTTAAATTGTGATTTTATTACTGGTATTTCTTAAGGGATGGCTTCTTGTTATGAGAGTTCATGTTTTGCCAAAACGTTTTTGTAATTTTTATTTTTTCCGTCAAATAAATGAGTTTTTAATGTCTTTCCATCGATTTGATGGCTATTTTTCGGATTAAATTATTTAAAAAACGCAAATATTTTATTAATTTTTTTCTTTATATCGTTTCAGAGAATATTAGAGCAAAAGATTAGTAAATGTTTTTTATTTATAATGAATTTTAAATATAATTATCATTTAAATAAGTTATTGATTATTGAAATGCGATATAATTTCTCATATTTTTCGTTCAAAACTATATTACAATTGATTTGGAAATTGTTTCGGTATTTCTCACTCTTTTTTCATACAATAAATTAAATATAATTCAAAACAAACCTAAAAATCGTAAAACTGATAATAAGTCTGCCTTTTAATGAGATTTTAGTTGCATTTGAATTATGAGGTGTTTTTTGGGCTCACGTTTTGTCTCAATTATCTTTAATTTGATTTTTTTGATGAGATTCTTAAGCTTTAGACCCATTGTGGTTATTGTGGAGAATAGTTCTCTCCTTATAATAGATTTCTTCAGTTTCTTTGTCACAAACCAGTAAAAGTGTGGCTCCGATCAGGAATATGGCCGAACCCCAGCCCACGCCATACGCCCAACCGAAGTACCAAAGCGGACGATTGGCCGGAACTAAGTCTGAGTGATGTAACTCGTTATAGAAAAAGGCCGGATATAATGTGAGCGCCACTATCACTGCCAGCACTGGGAGGGGAAAGGGCTCAGAATAATTTAAAAATATTCATATTCAAGGGTTGACTTACGCGCAGCTAAATTAATATAAAGAGCGAAACGATAAAAAGTATATTTCCTGTTGTGGTCACGACTGGACAGACCCAATGCGGTTAAAATAGTTGCTGTAAATGATAACACAAAACAGGCCACACAGAAGAAACCCGAGAGACGTATATAAGCTGTTGTTCAACAAATCCAATCAGATTAGAGTCAGTGATATAATTGGATAAAAGCATAGAATACCTGCATCTCTACCCCAATGACATCCATCGCCGTCTTGCAGTCCGAAAGGCAGAGGTCGAGGACTGTCGACGTCTATACAGTATTGCCATAGCCCCTGTCTATACTTATTTGTGGTCAACCAGTTTGTTGATAATAAACATAATAACATCAGGAAATCAACGAAAAAACTACATATGAGTGCAATGACCTGAAAAAGTCGATTAAAATACGATCAGAATTAATGAGATTTTGATATATTTATCATTAAAAAGGTTTTGTGAATCAAATTAGAATCTAATCAAATGTTGCATGAATTGAGTCAGACGTCAATAAATATAACAATTTATATATAAATTGAGTCAAATTATATGAGAGACAGGTTTTGCAAGAATTGGTGACATAACATCTGTCCTATTATTCATTTGATTTAATACAATAAGAGTTAAGTCTAGGAATTGAGTCAAACGTCTGGAAAATGACAACAAAATTGGAATAACAATAGAGTGGAGGATAGGATCGGAACACATAAATAGACAAATAAATTATTTTAATGACATTTGGGAGGAAAGGGAACACAGAATAAATTGTCTTAACATTGGTTCAGACCCTGTATATATTGCAGTTGCGGCGCCAAATTGTAGATATGAAACAACACCCTGGCACTCTTTCCTCAATCACTTCTAAATGTTCTTCTATTTGGTACTCATTTTGTGGATTTTGTCGATTCAAATATGGATTCATTTGTTGGTCACAATTGTTATCATTAATGAGAAGAGGATTTCCAAAACTAACGATATTTTGTCGAAGAGCCGAACCATTCATTATATGAGAGCCAATGATTGGGATATTATTTATGAGATGAAGAATAATGTATTCAACGATAATATTTTCAACAGAATTAACACATTTTCTATGATTAATATCTCATATAATTAGCGATCGATTGATATTTTTAAGTGATATGACAGCAATTTTTAGTGTAATTTCATTACATTTGCCTCTTTGTGAACAAGTGTTCAATTAGTTGAACAAATATATCACCAGAAAAATAGATAATTTTTTTCGTTTAAATTTATTAACAAAAGTCTATTTTTGTACATCAATTGGTTGTCATATTAAGAATCGATGTTTTTATACTAATATAGCGATCAATGATTGAATATTTGGTCAATACTTTAACAGAATTCAAGTAATACATGATTTTGGAGACAAAATGAGATGAAAGTAATATTACATTTCGCTCAGAATAATAGCGAAACACACGATTAAGTGTTGAATAATTTGTTGCATAAAAAATAATACTTTGAACTAATGTTCAATATTTTGAATGCAATGATTGATATAATAAATGAGATTTTTCTAAATAATAATAAAAATATATTATAATAGAACTGAGTTTTTGCTCAAAAAATCAATTATTTGAGAGTAAACGGAGTGTCGGAATACAAGTGCACTACATATACACCAACAATGGATTCTATAGACCAGTTATGGGTCTGTGTGTATGGCTTTCCTCATACGATTCTATGGATTCTCTATACAAACGACATTACATATCAAAGCTGAGCAAAAAATAATAAACTATTCGAATCGTAGTGTAAGTAATGCTCTCTGCCATAGACATGAGCGCCGGCACTGTGAGCAGAAGGGGCAGGCAGTTGAGACAACTCCAAGAGAGACACACAGAGAAGACTCAAACTCTGTTTCCAGTGAGTGATGCGAATGAAACAGACATTGGATTCAGAGGACAGGCCATAGAAAATGAGAGAGAGAGAGAGAGCTTACAGTTTTGCGTATTGAGTAGTAGTGGTGTGCCCTCAATAACGCTTCACTGCAGCATAACTGTGCAAAAAGGACAGAGCAGTGAATAGATTGGCACAAAATATATTCACATTTCTCAACACACGAACTGTTCTCTCCTTTTGTATAACAATTCTCTGATCAAAACAATGGACTTATAGTTAGCAAAAACTCTCGACACATACAAAAGAGCACAGGAGGGAACGGCACATCTGACAATCCATTTATATTTCTGTTGATTAGTTTAGTTATTATTCTTTCATTAATTTTTTTTTGTACAGAATATACTCTTTTCATGTCTTGAAAAACCAATTTAGAGGAAATCCATTGAGGAATAGTCTTGTCATCAATTTTAACCATTTATTTAAATTTACTTTACGTTTGGGGAAAGGTTTTGAAAAAAATGAGATTAATTTTCGCAATAATTTTCAAAATGCGATTATTTTAATCTCTTTTGGGAAGAGTAGGGCTTATATTCCGTTCTCATATATAATCTATTTTAAGGATAAGTCATTTGAAAAGCAATAAATTTTTTCAAAACCAGAACAGGAATTGAATCCAAATGTTTAGCGATATTTTGTCGAAATGACAATCATTTGGGATATTATTTATTTATGGGATGAAGAATAGGGTATTCAATGATAAGCGGAAAAGAATTAACACATTTTCTATGGCTATTATCTCTTAATATTAGCCATCGATTGGTATGTTTTTACTCTACAAACAACAGATATAGGGATCAGAGGACAGGGCATAGAAATTGAGTGAATGCTTACAGTTTCGAGTATTGAGTGCTACCGTATTGTCTCACTCAAGAGAATTGGTCTTAATCTTCGAATTTGGTGATAATGTGGTCTTATTCTCAAGATTAAGACCATAATTGATATAAGCGTTAAGACCTAAAAAGCGAAGATTCAAAGTTTTAACAAATTTTCACATTATTTCGAGCCATTAATCTCTCATTAATAATGTTTTTAACATGTTAATTTGTTACTTGAACAATTTTCAACTTTAATTAATCAATTAAGTCTTATTCTCACATTTTCATCAGTGGTTTCATTTTTCAAGATTAATTTATAGGGGAGGGGATAATTCAAAATTATCAAGCTTTCACAATAGGCCTGGATGGCCTACAGTAACTGTACTGTTATTTTGGATTTTGAGTCTCCTCTCTATCTGTACTATCAATTAGCAACTTTTTACTATAGAATCCATTGATAGAAAGAGTGAGAGAGACCAAGGATCACTTGAATATTATAATTACGATGAAAGTGAAAGTTGTATTCAATTTCGTAATGCTTTGGAAATATTCATTTTAAACGAGTTTTATAACAAGTTTTAAATGCAATTTCGTTTGAGTTATGTTTGCATTTAAAGTGAATATTCTTATAATTGTTTTTAAACTAATTATAAATACAAAGCATAAGGTGTTTAACCCTTTATATTATTTTTAAACAATTTTTTAACCTTTTGTTTATTTGAATAATTTTTTTGGGAATAAAAAAATTAAATTAATTGGAAAACAAGGTGTGGGCGATATTTCGTGGCTCCGGGTCTTTCATTTGAAGCCTTATTAAAAAATAAGACACTTTTAATGAATTTTTGATTAATCTTTGTTCAAAAGAAGCCACTAATCAAATAAAGTGGTGTAGCTTGCTTATTTTTGATATAAGCTTTAAATCAATTGTTTGCCATGCACATCTAAATTTATTACGTATTGATTTTAGTCGTGAGTCACATTTTTTAAGATACAAGGTTATTTAAATATTATATTGATGAATCATAATTATTGTGAATTTCTTTTTAATTGATGTAACATGGCTATTTTCAGAGTTTTCAAGTTAAAAACTTAATTAATATTACTGATAGAGTTTTGAAATAAAATTACAGATAGTTTAGTGTTGAAAAAGTTTATAAAGAAGCTATTAGTTAAAGTAAATGGACTCATCCTATTAAATTCAACACATATTACAAATACCTTAAATTTTTGACATTTGATTATTTGTTTTTTTAACATGAACATTCCATTATTGATCCCAATTAGTGCTCAACTGAGCTCAGGTTATTTCAGTGAAAAGCATGCTAGGGCAAAATTGAATTAATTAATCCAATGCTTACCTTAAGGGGCCTCACAATTGTCACAGTTTCTAAAGAAGTGGTCGGCGCCATCATTTTGGACGAAGACATTATATGAAGGCCATCGGCTCAATGTGTGTGCGACGCTCTGAGCTGAGAGCTCAACCCCCTATTATAGCATATTGCATGCTCACTATTGCCAAATTAAATTCGCATCGCTCTCAAAGTCATATTGGATGCGATGCAATCAAATATTTCAAATAAATTACGTCACAATTACTTTAACTTAACTTTCTTCAATTGAATAGAAAAAATGTATCAAGCTAGTTTTCGCAATAATAGTAGTTTATTGCTTGAATCAGTGAATTTTACTCTTAAAAATTTGTTTGGGCAGTTTAATTTTATTAAATTCAATTTATTTTAAACTTTTTTTTGATGGCCTTGCTTAAATTATAAATATTTGAGGTAACAACTGGTGTGGAACTGACGCTTAAATTTATAAATAAAATGCAATATTTATATCAAAATAGTTCCACATTTCTCTCAGAATTATTTTCTTTCATAACTTTTGCAGTCATTTGATTTGAAAATAATTTTAGGCTTAAAGCGAATGAATTACAGGAATTCCATTACCAGAACATATAAGCCAGTAATTTAGGCAAAATGAGCCATCAAAATAAACATTACTTTATAAAAGAACTCAGTTTCATATTATTCACTCCATCTGAGCTAATCTAATAACGCCTTCTGGTCATCTTTATGAATAATAGATCATGGTCAAATACCTTAAGAATGTTTTAGTCTATTATTTTTTAATAATTGATTCAAACATTCTCTCTCTCTCTCTCTCTCTCTCTCTCTCTCTCTCTCTCTTTCTTTCTTTCTTTCTTTCTTTCTTTCTTTCTTTCTTTCTCTGCGTTATTGAGCAATTGTTTATCTTGATAGTTTGATCAGTTTATCATGTTAATTTGTTTATTAATTAGAGGATAAAGAAAACGATGGCCTAATCATGACATCTGGCAAAAGCCAAACACAAACTATTGAATAATAAGAGTAAATAAGAGATAAATATTGAAAATTGGATCAATAGTTGCCATTCATTGATAAAAGTATATCAAATGTATAGGAAGTCATCAAAATTTTCGGCAAAAAAAAAGAGTTTTATATATAAAAAAAATATTTATATTAATAGTATTTTGATTCCGATTTCTTTGAGTTTTTTTTATTGACTAAACATTGAGTTTCTTTGAAATTATTGAGAGATGAAAGCATACAAATTGTGTTCAATAATCAAAATATCGATGATTTCATTGATTTTGGTTGTGATTTGGATTCTGGTTCTGAACTTTGTGTCCAATAAACGAAAACTCTTCTCATATATGTCTTTCAGTGAATATACGGCAATAAATGTTAAAATTGATCATTTGGATAACAGGAACGACAGGACTGTTGACTGGAGTCAATATCCAGTCATCAATTCAGATAAAGTCAATAAGATTGTGATCATAACAGAGGCCAGAAGTGGATCCACTTTTCTTGGTCTTTGAATTTTTCACAAATTAACTATTTTTAAGCTGAGAATTGCAAACACTTAACCAAACTTTTTCCACCTTGCTTTCAAACTGATGAAATTCTGAAATTGTGCACTCTACATTTAAAATGTACTTGTTAATTAAGTTTGCTTATTTAATCTGGAATTAACCTTCAACAAATTATAATCTCAGTAAAAAAATTTCCATTTCTTAAAATATCCCTAATTTTCACAAATATTTATCAGACTTTCACTGATAACCAGAAATTTTATTTAAAAAAAAATTATTTAAAGATTAAAAGTTGTGTGATATAAGCTGATTTTTGACCTAGTTAAATAAATTGTTATAATTAATTGATCTATTAATTTCCAACAGGGGATCTCCTTCAACAGAATTGGCCCACGTTTTATAATTTCGAGCCTTTGATTAATATGAGAGTAAAGAACCCACGAAATGATAAATCAAAGGCAGAAGAAGCAGTCGATTTGTTGAACAATTTGCTAGATTGCAATTTTCATAATTTGTCACAAGGTTATTTGTCACCAATTTTCTGGAAAGTAACTTATTTTCACTGGAATCAAGTTATGAAAAAAACTGCAGATAAGGACGATATTAAACTCTTTAACGAAACTATCAATCAATTAGTTTGCGAGAGATGTCCCAATCGGATGATCAAAACTATTAGATTCGGTGTCGAAGACTTCATGTTATTAAAAGAGAAGTCAAGTATTATTTTTTTTTTCAAATTTCCAGACATTTATTTCGCAACTAATTTGTTATTACTTTTGGAGACAAAGACTTCACTTAATTCTAACATAAATTTAATCTAAAATTCATGAAAAATGATTTTAAAATTTCATTTTGTTATTCAGAAGATAAATGATTTGAAATGTGTTTCAGAGGATAAACACTGTTATTATATCTCTTAAACTAAATAATAGATATTTGTATTTCACTCCTAATGGAAATTTTTTAAGTATATCTTTCCACTCTTTAATCAATCAACAAAATTAAATGAATTACTGATCGCAAGAGTATTATCCGAACAAATAAACAACATTTCTATAAATATTTTTCTACAAAAATAGGGACTCCAATAAAGTTAGTGTTTTTGGTTCGCGATCCGAGGGGTGTCATGAGCTCAAGATATCGTATGCAATGGTGCATCAATAGTCCCAATTGTACAGATGTGGAGGTCCTCTGTCAACGGATGAGGGATGACATTAATTCATTTAAAATTTTGAGCAAATGGTCGAATGGTATGAACAGAATATTCTCTGTATTTGTATTTCTTATAAATTTTTAACTTTTTTATGTCAAAGAAAGCATAGCATTAGTGAGATATGAAGACCTTTCTCTCGATCCTATGAGAATAGTACAAAGGTTATTTGAAAAATTGGGTCTAAATTTCAATATCCAAATGCAAATGTGGGTCCAAGAGCATACCAAATCTGCAGATGTGCTCTCAAACCCTCATTCAACAACACGTGACTCGAAGACAACGCCTTTCGTTTGGTTTACTCGACTGAGCCTTAATGAAGTGGTCGAAGTTCAAGAGTACTGTTCCGATGTAATGCAGTCTCTCGGATACAAACAGATTGTTGACATCGCATACGACGACAACGAAACCAAACCTTTTAACCAAAACTACACTTTGGACCAAATACTGGACTATAAGTTTCCATTACATCATTTGATTCCTTAAATCACGCGAATAGTTGTTTTTATATTTTTCAGGTTATTTTGTGAACTTTAACTTTAACTTTAACTTTAACAAGATCATTGTTTTTAATCATAAGTTTTTTATCAGTCAATTATTTTTTTATTTGTTTTTAGAGAGAGAGAGAGAGAGAGAGAGAGAGAGAGAGAGAGAGAGAGAGATTTGGTTAAAATACCATTTATCGATAAATATTTATAATTATATCATCTTGGTTAACATTATAATTCCTAATTATGAATCAAATTACGAGTATTTTATTTTGTGTTTGAATTAATTTGAATTAATTATCTTGTACGTATGTTAACATCAAGTGATAGTTAATATTATATTCGTTATTTCCATTAAAATACAGTTATTTATGATTATAAATAAATGTTAATTAGTTTTATAAAAAAAAAGATTTTTCATTTAAAACATTAATCAAAATGAAAATCAATAAACGATAAGAAATACTTTTGTAGTCATCCGACAGTAAACAAGAATTTCGTAATTTTGAAAATAATTCGGGAATTTTCTTAATTATCTATAATTAATCAAAAATAACGAATATTTTATGGATAGAAATATGAATTTTCTTTACTTCAAACAAAACTACACTTTTTATATACCGTTTGTTTGAAAGAACTGATAATTCATTGAAAAAAAGAATTTTCAAATGTCAATTCACATAATCTTGTTTAATTATTCAACACACAATTCTTTTTGAATACCCAAGGTCTTTTAGATTCTGATAACATTTATTCTATATGCTCATGCTCAATCTAAACCGATTATCAAGATACAAGTTTTGAAAAGTGAAATTTACAGCAATTAGCGAAAAATTAGTAAGAACTTGCATGTTTACTTGAAATGCTCAAGGAGAATTTGAATAGAATCGAAAGTCTAGACTACATGTTTGTAATTCTCACTGAATAAAAAGATAATATTAATATATACATGTATATTGATTGCTAGATAACAATTCTAATCGGTTACAAACTTAAATATCTCATTAAAAAAGCCTTTATTTATACCATTTGTGGCTGTTTTTTAACGCCTGTTCTCTTACTTCTACAGTTAGTTATCTTAAACCAATCGATGGTGTGTTTGGCAACCAATCAAACCTTAAGACTTGTGTCGACTTTTCTCTTGAAAAAGAGGGTCACATCTCATAATAATTTCAATTCTATAGCACCGACTCTACTCTCGAGTGAAATATGTTTCAAACCATAGAATTGTGAGAAAATTCTCGTTTAATATTCAAACAATTTTTGTGTCTTTTAATCAATTCTTAGTTTGAAAATCGATATAAAGAGAGACAGAACTCGATTTGTTTTATTGAGTCTTCTATTCTTTGATTAATTTCTAAATACTTTTTATATTCTCGTGATTTTCGATTCCAACCAAAAGTTTTGTTTATATTTCTTAAGAATTTCTTTTTCTTTGAGAAGAGTTTTCCCTCAAAATTATTATTTGTTTTCATAATTAAGAGTTTATTTTTAAAAAACTATTTTTTCACTTTTAAACTGTGTTTTTAAACCATAACAATCCGCGAAATGACTGTACATTTGGATGAGGTAATTATGATATCAATTAATTTTCATCTTAATCTCACCTTTCAAATTAAAGCCAAGTTAAGTGTTAATTACAACATTTTTATTGTAATGGGAATTTTTGTTTGCTTTCGTATTAAAATCTTGAACTCTGAAGCCTAGTATCAAATTCTATAGTATAGTATAGTATAATATAGAATCTATAGAATCATATTCAATAAGATATTCCACACAATTTTGTATCTCACATGACTTTATCATGTTTATTTTGTTACTGTTTTTTTTATTTATATAACTTTCCGCTATTTTTTAACACAATTGTGATAATTGTAAGAAAAGTCTCGAAAAATTGAAGTCAATGTCAACCTTCAGATATTTTTAAATGACTAAAAACTTAATCAAATTAGCATTTATTGGGTGATAAATAGCTTAAAATTGTTAAATACAGTCAAACCCTATTTTAGTTCTTATAAGTTTGTATTTTTAAATGTTGGCCTGGTTCACATCAACAAGTATTTAAAAATCAATTAATTCAAGGATGTTTTCTGCATTATCTTGTTTATTTACATAATTAAGTAGTAATCAATTCATGCAAAATAGAAAATGTAAATGTTTTTACTTTAAAAGCACACAAGAGGAACAAATTAGAGTAAAAAGAGTCTGGCTAATTTATTCAATGGAAAATTAATTTTATTGAATGGGTAAAATTGTTTGATGGTTTGATCTAGAGTCTAGAAAATCCTACAAAGTCATCTTGTTGACAATTTTTTACATTCTTAGTAGTGTAAAAGTGCACTCTTACACTACTATTCTTGAAAAAGAAATTTGCATGCTTTAAATTTTAGAATAGACAAGTTATCTTTTACCCCCTGGATATTTCTGTTGAAACTTTAATAACGGTTTAAAATATGATAAAATTGTTATTTAAAATGTTTTGAAAAGCTCTATGTGTGGTGTCATAAATCAGATGTGACTGTATTGACATTCAGTTACGTCTCTGTGATGCTGGAGACACACAACCATACACTCCTCTAAAAAGCATAGTTTTAAGTGGCCAAGGACATTCTATGTTTGGGAAGCCTGTCGCCATCAGGGGCTGGAGGTTTGACGCCAACACCAGAATACTTCAAAAAAGTGATATCAAACAAATAACTTATTTTAATGAGAATTAATTTATATAAGATTATAATTGAGATATTACATTCACTCTGTCACATAATTAATAATGTATCACAATATTAATTATGTGACATAACCCCTTCAGGGCATCATTGGTTATCTAAACTTAGTCTGTTTTCGCAATAATTACTTTTTTAAAAAAAATCTCAAGAATCCGGTTTTGATTGAAAACATCTCATATTTGTCTTAAAATAATATTTATCTTTTATTTTAAAACTAATCCGAAAAATAAAGAAAACTAACCAGATAATTTTCAAATAAATCAGCCGAAAAGTGATTAGACAGACCTATTCTGACCACTTATCTATAGATTAAGTGGAATTCATGGTCTTTGGCTCCAATCTTATGTCAATAATTCTGGTTTTCTTCAGAAGTTTCTACTTTTCAATCAATTAAGAAATCAATTTTTTTTTCTTAAGTTTTTTCAATTCTTTACTAATATTTGGCTTTATTTCAATATTCAGATGATATCTAAGAATTTTGTTATCAAAACACTTAAATATTCCATGTTTTTTCTGTAATAATGTAGACCTGTCCTTGCTCAAATATTCATGAATAATTAGACAGTAAATGTTGAATTACCTTGTAAAATTAATAAACGTTAGGAATTTATTGAATTTGGTTTTTTCTCAGTCTTTTATTTATGAAATAATTGTGATATTTATCACTTTTGTTACGCTCTTTAAGCCTAGAGTCCAAACCCCGTTGAGTTCATAATTTTTTGGTGACATTGAGCCTACTTTTCAATTACATCAATACTTTTATTATGAAATATCAGTAAATAAATATAAAATTCTTATTCTTTTGTTAAGTATATTCTGATATTGATTTAAGTAAATACATTATTCCTACGTACAGAGGGGGGGATGCTTGTACAATGTATTTATTTAAATTTTGAGCCTGGTGTTCTGAATCTCACATGATAATTTTATTGCTTTACAGTTTAAATGCTATGCATTATTGATTTAAACAGATTTTTGTTTGATTAATAAATAACCAAGTTGCAATTTAGTTCAAACATTGAATAATGAAAAGATATTATAATGTCATGAGTTATGATATTTACATTCAAAAATAAGCTAGCATATAACTAGATCATTTTATTTGGAATTTTAAAAATAGATTAGTTAAATAACTAATATTCAAAGCTTGAATGGACAGTAAGGTCTGACCACTCCATCCATTCATAATATTTTTACTTTTATTAAAAATAAGAAAATATTTTCAAAATTAATCAAATTTTAATCAAATTAAATGCATAAAGATTTTAAACTATATTTTTAAGCTTGGAAAAATTAGATAATAATCTAGCTAGTAAAGCTAATGTATCTAACGTATTACAGTTTTTTATTTAAATATACATTTATTGTATAAAATATTCAATCAAAACATTGAAAACGCATTTATAGAAGCATTGAATGAAAATATAGAATAAATTGAAAACCAAATGATTATAATTAATATTTGTGTTCAATGAATAGGTGACAGAAATAGTCAAACCATTAATTTTGACGAACGAACAGTTGCATGAAATTGAACTTTTGTTACTCAAATCATTCAATGAAGGCCTTAACAAAGATACAAACCCTGTGGCACCGGTCAAAATGTTTCCCACATTCGTTAGGGACGTACCCGACGGAAAGGATAAATACGGTTCGCAACTGTTTTACCTCTAAATGTAATAAAATTTTTAATTTTTTGTTCATTCAATTATTAGCTGAGGGAAAGTTCATGGCATTAGACTTGGGTGGCACTAACTTCCGTGTCTTACTTATTGAACTGGAGGGCGACCGTTTTCATCATGATTCTGAAGTATATGCTGTCCCTGAAACGATAATGCACGGAACTGGTGAAGAGGTATGACCTGATTAGCAAATATTTCATTAAATGATAAGAAATTGATTTCAGTTATGATATGTGTTTAAAATCAAATAAAAATTTGCAAAAAGTGTAGGACACCCAGTATTCCCAGGTGGTCTCCCTCCCAAGTACTAACCAGGCTCGACGCTGCTTAACTT
>JAQGCE010000004.1:0-30035 GCA_034699185.1 Eupelops torulosus
TCTTAAGTGATGAACTTCAGGTCAATTTTGTTTTTGGTTTAAAACTGGTGACCACAGAGTGTAAAGTCTCAGCAGAAATCTCGTTGCATTTGTCAGGGATGTCCAGAGGGGGTCTTACAAAAAGTAATAGCAAGAATTCAAAAAATTTCAAGCTTAAGCAAAAAGCTGTAAATCACCTTGCAAATTGCAAATTGCAATGAGTAACTCAATTGAATGTTGGAGTAACAGGTCTTTGAAATTCTGTCAAATCAGTTATTTTAAATTCTTTTGGATTAAAGACAAATTATTGTTTCATTCTTAAAGTAAATTTTTTAGTGCCAAGATAATTTATCGATTATATCCAATTAATTTAATTTAATTCATTACTCAAATTGTTTTAATGTCTTATTTTGCAGAGATTTGTGTGAATTTGATTTTGAGAAAACAAAATCTGACATTCGATCGATTAATTAATTGATAGCTATTCAAAATTAAAATTATCTTGATATAAAGCCAACAAAAAATAATTTTCTCAAATTAAAGATTCATTAAAATACTATTAATTCAATAATTTTAAATTATTTATTAAAATAAAAACACCAATAAATTTATATTCGAATAAATCTTTAAAAATGAAAAATCAAATCAATTTTATTCATAATTTTTGTCAACTGAAAGAGATTTATCGATCGGAACATTAACTCAACTCCAAAATTGGTTCTCTAATCAATTATAATTATTTTTGTCTTGCTTATAATTAACGAATATTGAGGGAGAATTTTGAAAAATAAATAAAAAGGTAAAAATATTAAATTTTAATAATCAAAATAAGTGTTAAATATCCTTAAAATACTGAAAAATATCCCGAAAACCAAACAGAAGTCAACAAAAAATTAAAGAGAAAACAAAAAGGAAAACATCTTTTCATCATTATTTCGTAATTATTGTTTCTCAATTAAAAATATGCTCTAGGCAATTCATCAGCTCATTTATTCAATTGCCATCAAATAAATTAACAAAAGAAGAAAATATCATTGAGAGCAGGTGTTGTGACCTTAGAAGAAGATGTTTTGTGGTTCCTCTGCATTACTACATCTATATTGTATATCTATGGCCTAAATGTTGGATGACTTTTGTCTTTAGGATTGCTCTTAAAGTTCAAAAAAAAAGTTTTTACGGGTTTTAAAAAATTGTAAGCAAACAGATGGCACTCAAAGGATAGAAATACAGTTTAGTTCAGTGTTTAGATACCAAAAGTCAATGAATTGTTTGCATTGAAATAAGTAGTGATTACCTGAAAAACAGTTCAATTGATTTGACTGTAGTTTTGATATTAAATGAAGAAAAATGTATTGAGTCTAATGGCGTTCCCATTATTTATTTCAAATAATTAGTTTTTTAATTCATTTAATATATATTTTTATACTTATTTATAGTGAACTCATCTAAAACTTAATCCAAAATTCAATCAAATAAAAGTTTAAATCAAATATATTCTGAAAACTTGTATTTTTTTTGTAGAATTGATTAAAAGTTTGAATGTTTTTTAAATTGAAGTCAAGACTTGATTTATTTGAAATATTGTTTTTGTTTGCAATCCTTTTAAGGATTTCATACTTATATTGAATACGAGGAAAACGATTGGCTTTTAATTCAATTAACTGTGAGTTCAAAATCAACTTTTCTGATAATTTTCTTCATTTAAACGTTTGTTTTCATTGGTTTTGTTTAGACTTCTTTTGTGTCCAATATTTTTGTAATCAAAAAATGCAATGATTTTTATAACATTTGTCAAAATCGACGCCAATATTACGTGAATTTGTTTGGACTTTGCCTCAAATCAGACGCAAATCCAATCAAAAGGTATTATTTTTTTTGTATTGAAATATATTTAATAAAATGTCTGTTTTGTTGACCCCTTTTATCAATTGATTTATATTTTGTGTCATTTGATTAAAGATCGAAATGCAAAGAATGAGACCTAATTCTGATCCAAATTATGACACAAACAATGAGAAGACATCGATTTGGATCGCAATCTTCGATTATGAGGCCACCGGTGAGGACGAGCTATCTCTCAACAAAGGAGACAAAGTGGAAGTGCTCTCTATGGACACCAAAATATCTGGTGATGAGGGTATGTCTTAATAGGCTTAACAGCTGTTCGCAGATATTAAATTTGATTTGATGGAAAGGGTGGTGGACCGGAAAGATAGGACAACGCGTTGGAATATTCCCGAGTAATTTCGTTATGCCTGAGAACTGTCCGTCCAGTGATATTTCGCCGCAAATCATTCAAATTAATTTTTCTGAACTGAAACTCGAAGAAGTGATAGGAATCGGAGGTTTCGGTAAAGTGTACAAGGGAATTTTGAGTGGATATGAGGTAGCGGTGAAGGCAGCGCGACAGGACCTTTCTGATGATATCAACGAAGTGTTGGCCAGTGTTAAACAAGAGGCCAAACTATTTTGGCTTTTAGACCATCCAAATATCGTTAAATTGATAGGAGTTTGTCTCGAAGAACCCAATTTGTGTCTTGTCATGGAATATCTTAGAGGCGGCTCTTTGAATCGGGTTCTTTCAGGTAAAAATATTCCGCCGGCAGTCATCTGTGAGTGGGCCGTACAAATTGCTGACGGAATGAATTACTTACACAATAGAGCCCCCACTTCTCTCATTCATCGGGACCTCAAGTCTAGCAATGGTTTGTTTTTAAATCTGAAGTCTTTTATTTCAATTGATTTTCATTTTATTCAGTTTTATTGAACGAACCGATTGATGACAACAATTGGTTCGGAAAGACATTAAAGATAACAGACTTAGGTTTAGCCCGAGAACTAACCAAAACTACTCGTATGTCTCAGGCGGGTACTTATGCCTGGATGTCACCTGAAGTAATCAAATCATCGACTTTTTCCAGAGCCAGTGATGTTTGGAGGTATTCATCATTTGTTTAAAATTATTTTATAGTTCTCTACATTTTCTCATTTATTCAGTTATGGAGTCGTTGTTTGGGAAATATTGACGGGAGAGACACCTTATAAAGGCATTGATGCCCTGGCAGTTGCTTATGGAGTTGCCATGAACAAATTGACTCTTCCTATTCCGAGTTCGTGTCCAACAGAATTCCGAATATTACTCGAAGGTAATAAAAGATGGATTTTATGACACGGTATTCATTTTACTTTTGTTTCAAAGCCTGTTGGGATCAAACCCCTCACAATAGGCCTGACTTCGCAACTATTCTCATAAGTCTTAAAGAGATATCGAATTCTCAATTCACTGAAACAAATATCGAATCATTTCATACCATAAGAAATGATTGGAAACAAGAAATCGATGAAATCCTCGAAGAGCTTAAAACTAAAGAAAAGGAACTTCGATCCCGTGAAGAAGAGTTAACTAAAGCTGTAATGAAGCAACAGGTCCAGGAACAGGCACTCAAACAACGCGAACGAGAATTGGCTGAAAG
Organism: Eupelops torulosus; assembly: GCA_034699185.1. Lineage (NCBI taxonomy): Eukaryota > Metazoa > Arthropoda > Arachnida > Sarcoptiformes > Phenopelopidae > Eupelops > Eupelops torulosus. The sequence goes on from JAQGCE010000004.1 coordinate 3,453, forward strand.
AGAGATGGATTTGTTAGGGAGAGAACTGAATGTAATCATTCAACAGCAACAACAACAGCACGAGTCTATACCTGAGCCCAAGAAGAGAAGAGGAAAGTTCCGCAAAAAGAAATTATATAAACTTCTGAAACACGGTTACACTCATGAGATCAGTTTGCCTCAAAATTTTCGCCACAACATTACAGTCACTTCTAGTCCCGAAAGTCTTTCACCGACGCCTACAATGCATTCTATGACACGACTCAGAGCTTATGCTTTGCCCAACACTTGTAATGCGAATTAATAAAACTCAATTGAATTGATTTGTTCTCAATTTATTTGTTCTGTCAAAAGGGGGACCGAGTAGTCGACATCAGAGGGAACGCAAACGAATGAATCAGGTCTGGAAAAGTGCACCCAATTTGGAGAAAGGAAAGGGAATTCCGTATCAGAATATGAGCACATTTTATGCTTACGGCACACTCGACGACACGCGTAAGTATTCAATGTCTCACTTTATTATAAAAACTTATGAATTGTTTTTCTTCAGCTGAAGAGTGTGACAGTGGGCTCCAGTCAAATGAGGCGTCTTCTGGTTCTTCATCTGTTGAACACAGGAATAAGAGAAAGTTTTTCTCGAGTATAGACTTTGCGATCGGAAAAATTGGTGCAATGATTGCAAATATAGCGCTCGGATCTGATATTCGTTCCGTTCAAAAGCAAAACATTCAAAAGACATCTGAAGATCAATTGGACGGCGAATCTGTTAATGAATTGGATTATTTTGGTGTCAGTAGTATTGAGAACCGGAACGCCACATATCACGGCCATACTAAGTATTCTTCGCGTCCACCCATTAATTATGACTTCAAAAATGGTCAAATGCCAACCCGTCGTAAGTCCTCGACTACCAGTTGTGAAAGTGATTACAACAATCAGAACAGAGATGTCATCAATGAAGAGATGAGCCAAAGAATAGCCAATACCAGTGCTCTGCCAGAGAATGTTAGTCCCCATCAGTATAGATACCATCGGAGAAGCTCTTCGAACAGTTCAAATGTGAATCCAATGTTCAAACCGGATGACGAAGACTTCGCCAAAAACCGTATCTCAAGCGAAGCCAATAAGACCTCTCGCCCGACAACTCTGGACCTAAATAGCGATCGTAATTATAGAAAGCAATACAATGTTTGGCACAACCGCTCGATATCACCGATTCATTCTTCACCTGACAGTTACTATGACTTATCGACTAATAGTCCAAGCAGTCCGTCGACAACACCTCAAAGAACGGTGCGTTTTAATTTCGCGAATGCCTACTACACTCCTAACTCTTCTAATAACTCAACCCTCACTAATAACCCCAAACCTACTCTAATGGATGCACCGGCGGACGGACAGCAATTAGACGCAACCATTCCATTGACTGCCATTTTAGGTAATAGAAAACCTGTCCGTAAAACAGTTGAAAACGAATATTACAAAGGATTTGGTGATTATCTCTGAGTATGGAATCAAATACTTATTTAAAGTTAGAATTTAGTCAAAATATTAATGAATTCTTCAATTCTTCCGACAATTTTCTTCTATTGAATTACAGTGTCGTCCAAATTCTTCCCAAAATTATAGATTTGCACTCAAAATAATTTTTCTTCCTTTTGTGCCATTTTTTACATTTTTCTTAACAACGATTCAAATAATCAATTAATTAATTTTAAAAAAATTCTAAAAAAATTGAATATTTATCGCAGTTTTGGCCATATATTGATATATATTTATTCATATCATTTATATATATATATTATTATTTAAATATTGAAATAACATTCGAGGCTTCATTCAGAACTACATTTGTCTCTTTAGTGATACCTTTCCCCTCATTCTGAGATATTAGACTTATTATTATTTAGGATACAAAATACCCCCCAATTCTATATAATTAAAACATTTGTATTAATAAATGGTGGATATTCTGAATTATTTTGGACTACCATGGTATTATTATTCTCAAAAGAATATGGAGCATGCACAAATCTATATAATAGCTACAGTTTAATGTAATAAGTTTGAGCTAGTACAATTTTTGACCCCCAAATTAATTGCAAACACTTAATACCCCTTTTGAATGAGGCCTCAGAAAAGTATGACTTCATTTGTCATTTAATTTAAATCCAAAATTTAATTGCATTCCATTTTGTGATTATTTTGCAAAACATTACCAAATAATATGAATAATACAATCGTTTCACTCATTTCATTAAAATAAATTGAAATTACAGTAAAAACTGTGATATTTTTGCACTTTTAGTGGTCACTCAAACAACCAATCGATCAGTTTTTTGTTATTTTATTTTAAAATGAATTTATTCTCAAAATTAATGTTTCGATTACTAAAAGCTTTTGCCAACGAATCGACTCTTTTGTTATTTTAGTTGTTATTAATATTTAACTTAATTTTTCTCTCTTTTCTTCTAATTATTATTGTATTCAATGTTTTGTTTTGTTTGCGATTCTCTCTATGTCTGAGCGGAATATACTTATTATTATTTTTTATTCTTAATCTTAATTCCTAAGAGAGGTTGTGGTCGACTAACAGTTCATATCATTTCTTATGGTTTTCTTCGTTAAAGTCTAGTATTTCTTATTATTAAATAATCGAAATAATTGTGAACTCCATTAGAAGCGATATTTTCTGTAATTATTTTAGTTTCAAATTTTATGTTTAAAAAAATGTAAATATTTTCATAATTTTTATAGATTTTGTAAAAATTATTGATTGAATTCATTTCTTTTACTAAAATATAAATTATGTCCGAAATTCGTGCCATTAATTAATTAATTGTATTTTTCAAACAAATTAATAAACAATTTATCATTTTTTTACCAATTGTCTCAAATTTTTGATTAATGAAAAGATAATTTTTAACCTAGGGCAAACTATTTCATGACAAGAATCCAACTCTTGACAGCCACTAACAATTTTCTTCATCAAAGTCATTTGGCTAATGATAGCTATAATTGACTTTAATATTTATTTTTACCCAAGATAATTAACGCTTAATTAATGTTTGATTTATTTTCATAGTTATCATTAAAATTATAGCAAATATTGATTCTATGAATTCATTTATTTAATGAATATATTGATCATAGATTTTAAATATAAGTAAACACGCATTCATTCAAATTGTCTTTATATGGATTATAACTGCGATTCAAATGAAAGATATCTGTTATTCAGATAAAAAGTAGGTGATCCCAATTAGTTTGAGACAATCTGATTCATGTCACTTACAAATGCCTTACAAAAGCGAAACAAACCACAACACAAACGCAAAAATAATGGCCTTTCAAATAATAATAGAGTTATTAATTCAATTGAAGTTCAATATGAAACAGAAAGGTATTTGACCACTGATTCAGATGATGCCGATGTTCTGGAAGTGAGTTTTAATTCATTGATTCGTTCAATTAATTAATTTCTTTCAAAAACAGCTTTTAAATCCAATAATATCTGTAATGGAAATATTAGGTACTTGGCCTAAAAGTTCAGATTCTAATCGGAAAAGACTAAATCCAAGGAATGTAGTCACGCTTTTTGTTCTTCATTTCTATTCGTTTGAGATTTTTTGCGAATATTTGTTTAAAATTAAGCGAAAGATATCACTATTGTCTCAATTCCTTCAAATGACTGCATTTTTTCGAGCATTTGTTGTAATGATTGTAATCGATATTCGTTTCTTTCGACAACAAAAAGTTTTAAAACTATTTCGGGTTTGTTCTCATAATTATCATATTTTTATAGATTAAATGTTTATTTAATACTTCAGGAAATCAGTGCTTTTCCTTCTTTTAAAGAGGAGTATAAACTGAAGAATCTCTCAAAGCTTTTCAAGAATTTAAAGCTCGTATTCTTTGTTTTTGTTGTCATCCAAACTATTGTTTCGGTTGACGCTCTTCTCAGACAAACTTTTGACCCTTTTATGGATTTAATATTTCATAAATTGAGTCGAAGTAAGTATTTTCAGATATAATTAAAGCTCTGATTTTATTAAAATCTGTTTATAGCTTCAAATTCTGTTCTCTTCTTATTTGAAATCATTTTAATGGCATTCAAATGGTTTTGTTATCTATTTTTCGTTATATTCAATGAGTGTTCAAACAAATTGTATTTTCTCGGGTAATGTCTCAACCAATTTAATTGCTTATAAAGTTTTAACAATTAGAGCCGAATTGACCTCATCTTATCTAGATCATTTCAAAATTCTTGAATTTTTATTGTATCTGATCAGATATGCTGTGCTATGTTATGATGAGATCTTATTCTTCAAATTAAAAGATATAATTTGATCGTCAAAAATATATTGAATTTCCATCTAAATTGATACAGGTTAACTTTTTGATTCATTGACAGAATTTGTTTGATTTTTCGCAACAAAATAAGAGATTTTAACTCTTATTTAAGACATTTGGAGAAAAGTAATACAATTTGTTCTATCGATCAAATACAACAAATGTAAGTTATTTTTAAAAACTTGACCATGATTACTTAATTTTTATTTGACAGCTATAGAATGCATTGCGTTCTGACCTCAATGGTTGAAGCAATTGAAGATAATTTCTCTGTTCAGTCATTTTTGTGGGTTTTTTCAATTGTCATCAATTTATGCGTTAAAATTCAAGTTATTATAACTTCATCCAAAATAAATGACTTCTCTTTCTTGTCATTTATTCTGATGGGTAATAGCGAATTACCCCACTTAGAGGTACCGGCTTATTGTCAATCTTGAAATACCCCTTCTAATAATATAAAAGTTCAATTATTGAGTTGTCAATCATTCAATTAACTTAATTAAAGCCGTATCTCTTTGTCGGGTAAAATAACACTTATATTATAAATCTTATAATAATATAATTTTTAATCAAACGTTTTTAGATTTGTTTTATTTGACGACAATTTTGGTCTCAATTCTGTTAATTTCTAATGAAATGGGAGGACATAACTCCGAACCGGTTTTAAGTGTCATTAAAATTGGCGAAAATGCGAATATAAATGACTCTAATTTACAGCAAACCATTCAACTGTTTATCACAAAACTTAACACTCCATCGATGCGTTTGACGGGTTGGAACTGCTTTGAGTTGAACAAGAGCTTTTTGCTCACAGTTATGGGCGCTCTCATCACTTATACAGTGGTTGTTCTCCAAATATATTGAAAAGTAAGTGATTTGAAGTTATTATCACAAATTTATTAAGAATTAAAATCAGTTGAAACAGAATTTGTTTGTTCGCAGAAATCTATTGTTGACTAATATAACAAATATATCATTACTTTATTTTTATTATTAAATTTATAATCGATTAATGAAATTAAATGAAAAAATGAGTTAATGTTTGGATTAAATTATTGGATGAAAAACTGGATTAAAATATAATTATTTGGAAATTAATTTTTTTGACTCAATTTAAGTAAAATATATAAAAATTTAGTTAAAAGTCTATGGATTTTGTATTAAAGAGTAAATCATTCCATAGAGATAATAGAAGAATGAGAGCAAATAGAAGGCCAGTTTCACCCAACCCTCCTTCATAGCTCTGGACAGTTGGTCCGCATTCATTATAGTCGTTGGATCGTACAGTCCTGGACCTGACATTATTGGCCGAGTCTTATATCTAAACCAATGATATATTTAGTTTATAATTAAAATTAATTGTTTACAAACCTATAGATGTGATAAGCGATGAGCGGAGCGTTCAGTAGAAGTGTTAACCTATTCATCAAATCAATAGTTTTTTAAGTAAAGACATTATTAACAAATAATTGAATGCAAACCACTCTCCGGCCAACAGAAACAATATATTGAACGCCAAATGAACGCCATATTCGGGTAAAACCAACTGATTGTCACAAAAGCACAGTTTGTTATTGAAATAGAAGTGAGTTTAATAACTGACCGGATTTAGAGTATTGCACTGATCTATTGGGTTCTTAAAATCAGTCTTGAGTTCATCGATGGCAATCACCTATCAATACATTGTTATTAACGCAAATTCAATAAATGTCTGTCTTTTGAGATCTCAAGATCACGTAAGTCGACTTACGTGAAATACGGCGAAGAATATGAGAAATGCGTCCAAAATTAGACCAGAAATATAAGAAAACGCAGCAAAAGTAAAGGACATCCCTATTATTTGATACCAATCGGGAGACAACTGTCAGAAAAAGTGGTCGTAAGATATTAGACAATAGAAGACAAACGCTTAAGAAAAACACTTTTTTTCCTCTGAATTTGAAATTTATTTTGAAATCTGATTTTTAACGAAAGAATTGGATTACCGTTTGATTTGAGTCTTTATAAGATTAGATGTGAATTAATGAAATTTTTTGTTAAACAAATTAATTAATTAAAGGCTTGAAATTAATATAAAATTAAAGCAATGTTTTCCTTAAATTCTTTGAATTTTCTTCTCTTTTGACTATTGTTTTCCTAATTTTAGTCCAGTTATGAGTCATTCAAATATTACGTAACGTTTACTCCCATTTGAATCGTTTGAACTAAAGTTCTCACATTTATCAGTGAAATAAACTTTCAAATTATTATCTTTTGTAAAATTTAATCTTGGTTAGTGATAATTTTTCTTCTTTCAAAGTTATTTATATTTCACTTTTGACAAAAGGTATTTAATTAAGACTACCTTTTGTCAAAAGTCAAAACAAATCTTTTATTCAAAGATGAGCATGTTCTAATTGTCAAATTGACCCATTTCTAAGATTCTTTTTAATTAGGAAAAGTGTTTTATTATGTGGGCATACTTTTCAAACAATTTTATTAAAAATATTATCAAGATTAATTTTTTGTCAAAATATGATATGAATTGTAGGATAACACTGAATATACAAACAGTTATTCACAATATATTTATTTATTTAATGAAGAGTTATGTGAAATAATAACATAAAACGGATATAAAATTGATTGCAAATTGAAATATATTTTAATTATGAATCATCAAAAGTTAATCTAGCTCAAATATCCTATCTGAAATTGATAGTGTGTAACAGTTTTTGTTTTGTTAGACCTTTAATTTATTGTCTAATTGAATAAAAGTATCCTGCCTCATTACATTAAACTTAAAATAAGATAACAAATAAAATTTTAAGAGATTTGATAACAATATCTCTTTTATTCGTTTATATATTTATTGCGAATATAAACAAAATTTTGAACTCAAAAATATTTTGACCCAATTTTAAGAGACATTTATTTTGAATAAAATCTATGAAATGGCGATAATTATAGAGGACTTTATAGAGGAGTTGATATCTTCTCCATTTGAGACCACTTTTAGTTTTGCCTCACTTTTAGGTTTGGCCCAAAAATTCTTTTAATTTGATAAATGCTTGCAGTCGTGTCTCTGCACTTCATTAGAGCTGAGCACAGAATATGTGCGAAACGAGAGGGAAATATAGAGGGAAATACTCCATCGAAGTTATTTTGTAGGTTAAAGTGAAGTAAAGGCAGTGCTCTTATGCTGTGTTCATCACTTCTGTGTTGTACTGTCATTGAAGTCAAAACAAATACATATTTTATTTTCCCAAACATTTGATAATTACTGCCGTTTTATACCACTATTTGAGTCAAATGTAAATAAATTACAGTATTTTTAAATAATTTGTTTTCTTAACTAAAAAAATGGTCAAAAATACGCGAAAAAAGCGATTTCGGAAACAAAGTTTCAAAAAATTATTAAAAGAGTCAAATGACTTCGGATTGCCTTTTAGTGACCAGTTATTCAAATGCGAGGATAAGTCAGTGGCCGTCAGCTCACAGTTCCGGACACAACTTGACGTCGGAAAAATCATATGGAAGAGACCCAAAGAAATTGTAGACATTCCACACTTTTTATACAGAGAAAAGTTGGGACCGGCTCAAGAGGTTGAATTTGTCGGCGACGGTCCCATCAAATGGTTTATCGCCTCCGCATTAGCCATCACTATTGATAAAAATGTTTTATTCCGAGTAATTTACATTCAATTTAAAAAAATGGTTTAATTTATAAGTAATTGTTATTTCAGGTGATCCCTAAAAGTCAGACCCATTTCCTGAGAGGAATTCTTAAATTCAATTTTTGGCATTTGGGACAATGGGTTAAAGTAGTGATCGACGATCGGCTGCCCACTTTTGACAACAAACTAGTATTCAGTAGTAGTCGGTGTCAACTCGTTTATTGGGTTCCCCTCTTAGAGAAGGCGTACGCAAAACTGTACGGCTCTTATGAGGTGATGGCCACCAATAGCTGCTTCAACAGTGCCCTCATGGATATGACCGGTGCTACCGTCGAGACTATTAATCTCGAGAGTGATGGCAAAGAGAGAGAACAGTTCAGAATGATTTGTGAAGAAATGGATAAAAAAGCAATAATTTGTGCGAAAAGCAAAGTAAGACTTTTCACGACTCATAACATATTTATTTGTTTTATTTAAAGGAATCGATTCCCTCCCAAAACACTTATGGATTACTTAATGACTGTATTTATATAATCAAAAATATCAAAAAGCCTTTGAGCGGCACTTTTCGTAAGACTTTCTCTAAGGATAGCTCTAAAGAAAGCGCTTCCATTCGTATTATGTGTACAATCGCTAACCAGAAGAAGAAGTATTTATTTTAATTGTTCTAAAATTCAATTTAATTCAAAATTAAGTTTTTTTAAAACTTTTATTCAGTTTTTCAACGAATTCACAATCGGATCGATTACAAGATTTTTGGTAATTATATCAAAGTTTAAGTAATTAATTCAGAAATTTATTGTGTCTTTTGTTGGATAGGATCCCAATCGAAGAATTTTGCAAATATTTCGAATCGATAACAATTTGTAGGACTTATATTACAGAACGTGAATCGAAGTCCAGAGGAAATTCGAGTTCACAGTTCTGTTTCGATGTTTTCAATGATGGCAATGAAGTGATCATTGATTTAATGCAAACCAATTACAAGGATTTCGTGGGTTTGGGATTCAATTTATATAAAGTAGAAATCAATCGCAACTATAAAATACATAATTTGAATCGAATTCCTGTCGTATTTACCGCCGAATCTCTTAAATTACGGAATGTCTTCAAACGAATCGAATTGAGTTCGGGTCGATATGTCTTAACTCCCAATTGTTCCAATCCAGAGTTGGAACTGATTTTACTCGTCTTTACAAATAAGACAACAAATTTAAAGTATTTTTCTTAAAATTCTTTAAATAAATATTTTGTAAATATTTTAATATATTTTTAGAATTTTAAGTCAAGATATGCCCCGAAATAATGTTTTCCCATTTCTTTCACCGAAATATCCGAATTTTGTGACCAGAATTACAATAATAAGTGCCAATAGTTTAGAAAAACAGGACCGCTTTGGAGGTATTGCATAACAACTTTATGTGACAATAAATTAACTTAAATTACTTTAGCGGCGAACCCTTATTGTGTTATCCGTTGCGGCCGACAAGTCGTTAAATCGACGCCAATTGCAGAAACTCTTAGTCCAGAATGGGATTACTTCAGTGCCATTTTCTATCACAACAGATTCGCCTCTTTTATTGTTGAGGTCAGTGACCACTCCATTAATGATTGTTTGATTAATATTTGATAAATTGTATGTCAGTTATGGCATCAAAGCCTTCTTATCGACTATTTCATGGGAAGAGTCGAAGTATTGCCACGAATTGCAACAAATATTTCTGAAGAGAATTCGACTTCAATACAAGAACTGGAACTATTTGGACGCAAAAAAGAGACCAAATCTTTTGGAACAATAAAACTACAGATTTTCACGTATGAAGATCTCCGCGCCTTTTAATTCCATGACACTTATGGCGGCTCTTTCTTAAAATATCTTTAAATGAGATCTCATTCTTCTTTCGATGACTTAATCAATGTTTGATTGAATTATTTAGTAATTTGTTGTTTACTTCAGTTGTTTTGAAGGACAACAGAATTTAGACTTTTTATGAGTCATTTATCTCAGTATTTAATTATAGAATAATTTTGATATCAAATAATCGAAACATTCCTTAATTGTCGTACAAATAATTATTTTCTATTAATTTAATTAAGTTTTTCATATAAATCGTGCAAATATTCAATGAATGCAATTATTTTTTTCAATAACTTTTAATTTGAAATCAAAACAAAAAGAATTGAAACAAAAGTTTAGTTATTATATAAAACTAATAATGATTTCAAAAGTTTTGTTTTAAAACAATTCGTCCATTTTTTTAAAGAAGAAATTAAATATTATTTAAATCCTAATAAATATTTTTGAGTTAATTTGATCTTGGTTTTTTCAAGTTGTCACATAATTTAATAAATATTCGCTTTGATTCCCTCTCCATTCAAAACAGTCACAGAGTATTTGAAGTGCTCTTAGAGTTCACTGTTTTCAAAGTGTCGGTCGATTTGAAATTTTTGGTTAATTTTTGTATTTCTTTCAATCAATTTATAACTCATTTAAATAATTAATAATTAAGAAAATGTCTCTCGATTTGGACGATTTGAATACTTCTGCTTTGGATAAAGACTTACAGGAGTTCCTACTAATAGAACAACAAAAGGCACACTTCCAGCAGCAGGTAATCAATTGCTGATTATTGCATCATTTGATCATGCTAACTTGTATCACCGCTTTTGAGTTATTTAAGTATTTAATGAAGACATATAAAATGGATTTGTTGTCCATCCAATCAGATCCATCGTTTGAATGAAGTTTGTTGGGAAAAGTGTGTCACCGATAAGCCGTCCTCTAAGTTGGACTCGAGAACCGAGAACTGTCTGAGTAATTGTGTCGATCGGTTTATTGACGCCTCTCTGGCCATAACTCAACGATTTGCAGCACTTATTCAAAAACAGTCTATGAATTGATTTCTTAATTAATCAAAGATTTAGTTGTTTTTAATCTTAGAAGATATCAATTGATTGAAAAAATATTTGAATAAATGATAAAAAGAGTGACAATAAGTCTCTTTTAAAATGTTTTACAGAAAAGTTTTACCGATTAAGTCATTAATTCATATAAATTACAATTAAATAAAAATATATTTAATTACTTTAAAGTTTAAACTTTTCTTAATTTATAATTGAAATTAAGTTTAAAATTATTAATTTTTGTTAAAAGAATTAAGATATAATTAGGAGTTACTAGATACTATTAATTGTATGCAATTTTGTGATTTGTTTCGGGGGAGTTCTCCCCAATATTGAGTCACCCTTTTTAGAGAAACACCTGTTCTTCTCATTTATCATTTTAGTTATAATTCAGTTTAGTTGAGGAATATTCCATTGACTGATGAACTATGACTTGAGGGACAACTTCTGAGGATTAATACTTAAATTTGTAACCCGGAACAACTTTGATTTCAAGGTTGTCCTTGAACAAATTCATTTTATGGACAAAATCGAAAAATCGTTGTTTGGTTTTAAAATTATGTAATTGGTCAGGAGTTTGACCCTTTGACCTCCAAAACCAAGTGAAAGCCTTTAAAAGCAAATGTCCATGATGCAAACTAAGCAAACTTTGTCTATGAAAGGCTCAGGTAAGTCGAAACCAGTACTCGAAAGTCAGTCACAAATAAATTTTATGGAAAATTTTAATATTTGAATAATTTTAAGTACATTCAAAATAATAAAATGATTTATAATTAACTTTAAATATAATTGACTTTAACTCTTATTTTTGCCATTTATACGAGTTCTGCCTTAGAGTTAAGGGGATCGACAATCACTTTATTTGAACCGCTATTCATCAAAATGGTCTCAAATTCAGAGTCCAATTGATTCGACTGAACAGATCTGAATGCCGTTAAATTGACGAGAGTTGAGGCCTGTCGGGCACTGCCTTTGCTGTCAGAATACTTGATGTGCCGATAAGACATCGGATGCGGTGATGTTCGGGAACGACGACATAAAAATTGGTTGGAATCGTATTCACTCGAAGACTCGGAATAATTAGAAGTTCGCACTAAAAGACAAATTGAAAACATTTAAAATTGAAGAATATTTATTAGTTTTTAAGGAATACCCCTTTCGAGTGCTATCGATTCTATTCTACGACAAGATGTGGTCGACGACGACATTTCACCAAAGTCTGCATTAAGAGCAGTGCCACCACTGGAACAGCCTTCACCACAACGGGTTCGCATTCTATTGAAAATTTAATAAATAAGAGAATTAATGTATTAAATGGTAATACCTGTGCCAACAGCGCATTAAAGCCCTTTTAAACATTCCGAAAGTAATTGGATAACCGATAACACGATTTAATTGTTCGCTCGTTTCAGCAAAAGATGTGGTCAGAGGAGAGACATATATTGGATAACCGATTGGTTGATCACAGGAGGAGTTAATTATATTCCTGAGCGCCTGTTTTGCGTTCTGAATGGATCCGCGCTCTGGGTTTCGATTACTATAAATAAAATAAATTATTTTTATTATTAAAAGAAGAGAAATAGTTATAAACTGACCGCAAGTAAACCAATTCCTGCTGCTGTCCGGCCCACAGTCCCCGAACACACTCTCTATTGATCTGTAATCAAAAAATTAATAAATTTTTGTTTAAAAATGAAATTTAATTACTTTAATAACTCGAAAGCTGAGATATCTTTTGTTAAGCATAATAATCTTGTACTGATCTGTTCCGTCATCGAACACATGTCTAAGAGCTAAAAGTGAGGGAACATTAGAGAGAACGGCGTTCCTCCAGATAGGGTCGGCCTCGTGTGAAATGACCAGATTTTGTCGATAGTTATCAATGGCATCAAAAAGAGTTGAGTTGTCGTCATACTCTTCTGTTGACATAAAATGGTCTTGGTGCAATTTCAATGCCATTCTAATGCTGGGAGCGATCACTTTTCGCAATAGATCCATGTCTTGGAAAACCCACTCATCTTTGGGTGAAGTTATGCGAAAATCTCCTTTGAAAAGGGCGTGTAATCCAAATAACAGGAACTCAACGCTTGTGAATGAGTTATGATGAGAGGCAGCGCTGAGCGCACGTCTGGCCAATAGACTTAAACAACAAGAAAGTGAAATAATTTGGATTTCCTTTTCCTCATTGATCTCGATTTCAGATTTAATGAGTTTATTGCGTTGTTTGAGACAAAACTGAATCCAATCGATATATACATTACAAAAACTGGAACGGGTTATACCCGAAGCTCTAAAGTCGTAGTCTTCGTCTACACTGGCGTTAAAAATCGGGTCTAATTCAACATAATTGGGATCTTGCATACAAGCGATGGCATCCCTGATCTCTGGATGTGATATCCATTTGATTAGACTCTTAGAAGTAATGCAATAATAAATAATTGATTTTATGTAATAAATAATGAGAGCCTTTCGGAGATCGTAGGGCTGAAGCATTGTTAGGGCAGAGTTGTCACTAATCGAATAGCCCTCCAGTACATATTTAATATGAGTGACTTCCCATGAAAGCCACCTCTGATTGAATGCAGCATTGATTGAAAGCATTCCCGGAATATGTCCTATAATTAAAAAAAAATACATCTTAGGATTGGCTTTAACTTAATATCAGAGTTAAAACATACCGGGTTCACAACAACAACAGCCCTCATCTTCACTGACCCCTTCACTTATAGCTTCCACTTCTCTCTGTTGACAATAAGTTCCCCTAAACTCAAGTCCTCTGACTTGGAATGTGACCAAACCGTTTCCCAATTCGATTAAATGCACCAAACAATTGAGGTTATCGGAGGCCAACACAAAGCAGTCTCCTTGTGATACCTGTCCCCAACGACCTAATAATAGATCGCCATAAAGTGAATGTTGTAAAGAACGGGTCAAATGCTCATAAAATATCGAATTGAGATTATTGTCGTCAGCGCCTAATTGAGTCCTTTCCAGTTGTGAGGCCAGTCTTGTATTCGAGTGATCCACTCGTTTTGTACTTTTGATTAAATTAAAAGACAATTCAATGAATTAATTAAATAAATAAATAAATAAAATATCGAAATAATATTTACTTATAATCTCTTTCCCAGAATTTAATGGGTCTGACATATGAAGAGAAGAATATAGCGCTACCGAGGATTGGCTGCAAAGGAGCTGATAGTACTGAAGAGATAAGTGCCTGAACAAAGAGCATCGCCGAATCTATCAGACAATTAAAATTAACTAGTAATCTTGCTAAATTTTAAGGATATGACTTACGCGGAACACTGAATGGTTGAGCGAAGGCATGGAATGCAGACCCCCAAGTGATTTGCCAAGGAGCAACATATGTCACCACAAATCGCACTTTTAATAAAAGCTCATAAAACTATAAAAACAGAAATATTTTCAATAATTGAAGAAAATATTTGATAAATATTTTAAATAACCTTAAAGTAAACCATCGATAAAACGAAATAATTCAAAAGGAAGGGCTCCGAACGGGTTCTGAGATCGTATTCGAAGAATAAATAAGTGAAGAGTAGAATATAAAAATTATGAGAGGAGTCATTTAAGGCACTTCTCATGCATTTGAAGCCACAAATCACTACAATAAGTGTCCCTAAACTGTAACCAAAAGTAAGATATATTAAGTCATTAATTAAAATGTTGTGAACACTAACTAAATGCCATATTTAGTGAGCAAAATGGGTCCGTCATTTGTTATGGCACTCAAGAAGACTAAGGGATAGATTATATTCTTTTCGATGAGCCAAAGCCAAGCGTGTAGTTTCTCGAACCACATCACTCGCGCCGGTCCTTCGTTTTATAAAAGTTTAGATAAAAATAATTCTTTTGAGATATTCAGAGATACCTTTGACTTCAAACTGATTATATTCTTTTGCTCTAAAAATTGGATGAGCGAAACAAAGCCACGGATGTTGTTTACGGAAATGGGGTAACAAATAGTGTAAAATAATTCCCCAAATAATAGCCCACAAACACAGAAATATCTTAACGTAAGGCTGAAATCAGATAACAAAAGTTAGTATCAATTGAAACAATAAAAAGAATAAGTTGTGGCGGACCTGAAGAGTGAAGATAGTACTGACGTGAGTGGCGAACACCACTATTGTTATAAACACACATATAATTAAGTCCGACTGTAATCTCATTGTCTGAAAGCAAATTTGATTTCTTAGACTTCTAAGACTTAGAGGAATAAAAAATGAGATGATTGTTGATCACTTACAACAGTTGTTTCCATCTTTTTGGGCAATGGATCCGTTATATCTAATTCTGTCTTATCGGCAGACATTTCATCGGTTGTCATTTGAGTTGAATTATTAATCTCTTTATTGGTGTTATTTGAATGCATATCAAGTGTTGAGCGCTTGCATTGAAAACACTTTTTAATGAGATTCCAATAAATGGAGGGATCGCTTGAACTCCGACTCAAATGATAACAAGTGGACAGTAATAGACCACAAAATACAGAGAAAGTAGCCGTTTGTGTGCTGTTATTGCTATCAATTAGAGCTATCAGAGCGAACACATAGAGTAGAGAAATGGCAACAATGCTTCGAATTAGACTATATGTTGCAGATGTCAGTCCCATTGTGGCCGCCGTACCTCCCATTAGATTGATATCGATTTGTTCGAACAAATACATCAAAAATGTGTTTATTTGAGGCAAAAGTCCGAAACTAAACAGAACCGGGAAACTCATCAGAAATATTAGACTTAAATCTCGGATCAGTTCAATGATTTTCGGCTGAAATAAATCGATTCCATAGACAACAAACGATAGACTTTTGTTCGAACTCTCGATATAATTGTGAGACAATAATAATACTGAACTAATTAAACAAAAGTAGACCGGCCTCGAGAACAGAGTCAAACGATTATAGCCATGAGTGGGGGACGATGGGTCCGGTTGGCACGACTGACATTCGAAAAATTAATTTAGAAAACATTTAAAAGAAGATAGTTTTTCTATCTTTACCTTTAAAAGAGTATATTGACTGCTGGCCATCACTAGACAGAAGACAATTAGCCACAAATCGTGGAAAAAGTCTTTGTAGAGGAGTATTGAACCAAAAACTGCGACCAAAACCGCCAGAAATATTGAGGCAATCATTTCAAAAGAAGTGAGACTTCGGTCGAGAAGAGCCAAAAGAGTCAACCGATCGAATCGCACTTTAATTGGTTTGAAAGGAAAGACTTTAAGTTTGTAGTATTGGGAGGGCTTTTGTGTCTGAACCGGCGATGAAAACTCGCCAAATCTCAAGGGAAACATCTCAGAAACATTACTAGCATTGAGACCCGTCCCTGAATTGTGATTGAAAAGAATACTCGTCGCTAAATCCAGACGTCTTGTGCCACGAGTTCGAGGAAAAGCTGTGACTGTAATATAGATTTTATAGAAATTAATTGAATGGATATGTTTTTAACAAATATTAGGTTCGAGGAAAACAACAAACTTTCATTACTATTAATAAGTTTTGACAGAAAGTGTCGGAATAAGTGATTTAATCTCTGAATATGATTACTCGTATTGAAGATAAACTATAAGTTCAAACAAAACGCCGTCTTATTCAGAATGACATGCAATTGATATTTAGTCAAAGAATGTGACCCAAAACAATCACTTATAAGTGAATTAAGCGCTTAAATTTATAATCTTACACCAATTAGATAACATTGAACCGCACAACTCCTTATTCTAAACTCATTCTAATGGTTTTCTATAGGAGAACACCGATAAATCACATTTGCAGTGCTGCCGATAATCTAGTTTGTTCTAAATTTTAAATTAGTGTTTGAGATGAATAAGAATCTAGTTTTTGACCGAATTTGGTCGTTACAGATGTCTTCAATGTCTGCATTTTTCAAAAATCTTTAAAAGCTTTTATATCGAACCCAATAATGATTGCAATAAAAGAGTTTAATAGAGTTTAAGTGAAATAAAATAAAATAAATGACTGACTCGGAAACGATTCCGCAAATAAAGAATTGGCGTTTGGCTGAAGAATTCGACTAAAATCATGCGGAGTGTCTCCAAACTGTGAGTGCAATAATCCTGTCTGAAGCATTTTAGGGGTGTGCAACACATTTGCCGGACTGTCCAATACTACTGTTGAGCCTGAAGATGAAGATGATGAATTCCACTTATGATGTCCTGCCTGTGCGCGTACAGCGCTGTAAAGTTCGATATCGAGCAAAGCCTTATCGCTATTCATGAGACCGCGAGCGACACCCGTACTGTTCTCATCAAAAGTATAGGTCAACCAATTTCCGCGTTCGTCTTGGAATACATGAACTGCTCCTACATTTGTGTCTTCATGGGATTTGGCCAAATGAGTGCCCGGAGCTGATAGTATTCGGGCCAACATATAAGGCGGCGGACCATTGTCTGCAGTGACGTTTTGAGGCAATTCGAGAGCACCGGCTATGTTCTCATTATTATTCTCAGATTGTTCTATGCTATGGAGAGGACCGACACTGACGTCTGACCTCTTATTTCTCTTTTTCTTTCGCTGTAATTCATTTCTTAATACTTTGAGTTCAAAGTTATGTCCGAACTCTTGGCTCTCAGTTTTAGAGTGAATGTTACTCTTTTTGAGGAAATCATGTTTTGTCTCATTAGATGACTGTCTGGAGGGACCGGCTATACATTTAGGCTCCAATGCTATAGAATTGTGACGAGAATTGGAAGCATTACTTTTATTCTCCAATTCTGTCACTAATGATGAAGTTAATGGAGTTGTTTCAGCCACTGAAGAGATTGAGGAATGACTCGAACTCAAAGAAGTACTGCTATGAGAAGTATAAGAATCACTTCCGTTATGACTGCTCTCAATATCTGATTCACTTGAAAAGGTTTGAACACATCTTTTGTTGAGTTCATTACTGGAAGTGGTGTTATCACTGAATTGCAATACTTTTTCCAACTTTTTATTCGATGATATTTTACTAGAACTGCAGGATTTCGATACTTTTCTTCTGTTAAGAGTTCTTCGGGGTTTTGATGTCTTTTGAACCTTACGTTTCTTAACTTTATTTAAATTGACGACAAGAGAGACATCACTTTCGTCGCCGTCGTCGCAATCACTCGATTTGTTTTGTCTCGACTCACAATTAGATTCCAATTCAACTAAAATTTGAGAATCTTTTTCACTCTTTTGAGTTTTAAAATCCGACAGAATTGGAGAACTTCTTATTGTTTGACACTTAGCGGTCCTCAGGTCAGGACTATTCAATGGTTTAATGTTATCCAAGTTTTGTTGAGTTGATTGACAGTTGTTTTCATTGAGGTTTTGAGTCGTTCTTCGCAGAAGACTTTCGTTGTCATTGTTGGAGACATCCGTACAATCGCTATCACGTCTTGTCGTTCCGATCACTTCAAGACTTACGGGATGTGAGGGCGGAAGTGATGACAACTTTTTATCTGAAGAGACTTTGGTCTCTAACTCACTTCGAGCTCTTCTCACGACTACAGTATCCGCTCGTTTGCGATCTGACTGACTATCATTTTTGTTAGCCTGAGCTCTGAGTGCTGCAGGGTCCTGTGCCATGAATCCAAGCTCTAAGGATGTGCCTTTCATTAAAATCTCTGAGCTCTCGTGTGCTTTGTTCATAAGATTTACATCACTTCCAGCGGTGACCACATTTATATGAGACATAACTTGATTAATATCACAGTCATTGAGTTCGGAAACAAAATCCTTGTTTGGAACAAACACTGCGGCCGACGCTGTCATAAGACTCGAACCACACGGCGCTGTTTCAGAAGTATTAACGGCTTCGCTGTGACTCTTAGAACGTTCAGAAGAAATACCGATCGAAGAACCGGAACTGTTTCGATGGTGAACATCTACCTCCAGGTCAATGACACTCGTAGTAGACGTAACCACAGCTGTGTTTGTGGCCATTCTGTCGATGAAGTCATTTGAATCAAAAGTAGTCACTAATGAATTGCTGTTATTATTGTCGTTAACCGTATTATTAGTACTGAAGTTGTTATGAAAAAGAGCCGAAGATTCACTTCTTTTGCATTCCTCTGTATTAGTATTGTCTGCGATTACAATCATTTCAATGTTTTCTTTAATTTCGTTATTTTTCAGAAGAGAATTATTTTGTTCGATACCATTGACATGAAGTCCAAAGTTTTCATCGTCTGATTGTTCCTAAAATCAAATAATGATTAATGAAATCAAATAAATGATAATCAAAGACATGCCTTAGAATTGATGGAATTTTCTTCGACAACACATTCTCCGTAATCAAAAAGTCGGTGAAGATATGCATTAATCAGTTTAATAACAGTAAATAAAACTCCGATTGCAAGACAATAGGCTATCCACGGCTCCCAAGAAGTGGCGATCAATTGTATTGTGAACGGAAGGCATAAGAAGAGAAGCCATAGATATAAATGAAAGACATTAGAGAAATGGCTTTGTTTTGAGTCAAAAAACCAGCCGCCGGTCAGAGAGGCCCAAACGCCAGAAGTAAGGATTGACACCGACTGAGAACCCATTTCTTCTTCTTTACGATAAATTGATTCCGAAAAATAATCAAAACGTCATTTTCCGTCAATTTTTTATTTGTAAAGATGTTATCTTTAGAATCGATTTTATCCAACTTTTGGTAAATAATTTCATTTATTTGAAGCGACTTTTAACTCAATTAGTCATTAATTGTGCGATAATTAAATAAAATAAAGGGTTAATAAGTTATTAATTGGCGTTAATTCAGTGTTTGTTTTGATGTTATTTACAAATATTTATTGACATTCAATCACATGTTTAGGAGAATAAACAGTTCGCACATTACGTGACAAATGAAATAAAACTTTTTTCGCAATATTTTCATCAATTTTAGCCTAGGGTGTCAATTTAAATTCTAGAATCTAGATCAATAGATTGATTGAGCAAATATTAAGCAATCAAATAATTTAAATAGACATCAAACATCAATTTCAAAACAAAAAACAGGTTAATTATTTAAATGAAAATATTTATTAAAATCATTTGATTTTTTAAATTGAAATCTAATTTATTATTGAATGAAAAGTTTGGTTCTATCAAAAAAGCATTAAGGCTTAGGCTCTCTTCACATTAAAATTCATTTAAAATGATATTATTAATATAATTATACATTTTTGAATTCAGCTTGATTTCCGCTATTATAATGGCTTAACATGAAATGGCCAAAAGCTAAGACAGAAGCAAATAGTAGCCTACTTTTTACATTCAAGTCAACAGAGATAGACCATAAACCTTTTGATTCACTACAGGTCCTTTACGGTCAAAAGCCATTTGAGGGCGCAGTCGGTGTTTATCTTGAAGTGAATCACTGAGGCCGAGTAACGAGATTCTGTTTGAGTAAACTACCTGGAGTAATAAGCGACAACACGTTCATTGCCTTTGTCGTCGGTTTGTGACATTATGGCTCAGATTCCAACGGTAGAGGAGTCAGTTTGTAAGTGTGTGGTCTCCGGATCAAAGGAAGACAAATACACCTGGCGACGAGGTCAGCATTCTTTTCAGCGTTTGGAAGGCCTTCTCTTGTTCGTCAGTCCAGATAAAAGGCACACTCTTTCTGGTTAGTTTGTAGAGTGGGGCAGCTATTCTGCTGTAATCCTTAACAAAGTCTCGATAATAGTTTGCTTAACCGACGTAGGAGTCGGAAAATCAGTAACCGCACGAGTCTTTTCAGGAGATGGCTGTATCAACCGTTGTGATACAATATGTCCGAGAAGTTCCAACTTCACTGAAGATTAACTGTAGAGAACAACTTGAACACTTGAAATGCATTAATACAAACATCTTAGCCTGATTTGTGAACTAATGCTTCGTATTCCTTTCATTTCTGATTTTTTCTGGCTATTCTTATTAGCAAGGTCAAATTAGCAAAAATATTTGCAAAAATATTAGCAAAATTTTAGTCATTTTTCATGGATTAGTAAAAAATTGTTACTTTTTATAATGGAATGGAATACCAAATAAATAAAAATGAATATCAATAAGAAACGGAAGAATTTATTGGATTATTCAAAAGTTATTGACAAAAGTCATCGATTACTCGGAACACAAACCCATCTATTCATTATTTTTTATTCACTACATTTACCGAAAGGATGTAGTATTTAATCTCGCCCTTTAAACCACCTGCCCCTCCGGTTAGTTTTGGCCACCCTTGTTTGGTCAAGTTAATATTAAGGTACTTCCTACTAGGAAGTTCCTAGTGAACATGTATAATCCATATCTTTGATTTGAGCTTTTATTTACTTCTAACAACACTTACAAAATGTTTTTTGGAGATTAAAATATTTGGAAAAACTTTAGTAAATCCAATATATTTCTAAAATGATTTACTTTTCTTAACTAATATTCGGACGTTTTTTGGCTAAATTACTCAATTTATTACAAATTTGTGCGAATTTGTCGTCCAATTCAATAAATGGTTTCAATTTAATCGCCTCCACCACAACCTCCAGCATCTCCACCACCGCCACAATCAGCAGACCAGACACCAACATCTCCACCACCGCCACAATCAGCAGACCAGTCACCAACATCTCCGCCATTGCCAGCAGTTGTCGCAGAGATGTTGGGATCAACTTTCGTTTCAAACGTGGCCGCCAAATAAGGAGCATGGTCATACATATTGTCTAAATTATCTCTATTCACGGTACTGGATGATGGAACAGGATTCTTGCTCAACGCCTTTGCAAACCAACACAATAATCCCATTACCAGTACTATTATGCTGACCACTAAAAAGAATGTTTCCCAAAATCCAAGTTCCATATTATGTCTGAAATTAAAACAATTCTCACTTTAAATATCAAATTTTCAAATATTTTAAATTTGGTTTTCAAATAAAATTCAGACATTAATTGTAAAGAACTAAATTATAGAATAATTACCACTACAAATGGTACATGTTCCTATTTCATATTAACCAAGACTTAATTAGGAATATCTGGATGATGACCATGATCAATATTGAATAAAATCATAATTTAATTTTCTAATAATCGATAATTTGAGTCTTTTTCATTTGAACGGAATGTTTACAAACACTTGAATTGATTCACAGAATATTCTTGCAAATAGAGAACAGAATACAAGAATAAATAAATGTCGTCGCGAATTGTTTTATTTCAAAATAGCTTTTATTGTAAATATTAAATCATTTCAACAAATATTGAATTAATTAAACAAACATTAAATAAAAAGAAAATAATTTGAAAGAAAACATTTGTTTAAAATCTAATATTTGGACACAATTTGAGTATTTTTTGGCTGACTTTTAATCCATAGTTTGTTTTTTTAATGAGAATTTTCTCAATAGTTTTGTGCATTTTTTCTAAAAAACTAGTTTTAAATGAATTTTTTCAAAATTTTTATTTAACTCTTAAATTGAAGACTTAAAAAGCAAAAACGAAATCTCCTCCGCAGTCACCACCGCCAGCATCTCCACCTCCACCGCCATCTCCGCCTCCACCGGCTGCACAATCTGCACCCCAACCACCTCCATCACCCCCTACATGCCCCGAACAGTCAGTTGAAATAAAACCACAATTTGCTGTATTGTGGTATAGTGTGGCTAGGTAAGGAGCATGGTCATAATAAGATCCACCAGGTTCACCAAAGTGGCTATGT
This sequence comes from Eupelops torulosus, assembly GCA_034699185.1. Taxonomy (NCBI): domain Eukaryota; kingdom Metazoa; phylum Arthropoda; class Arachnida; order Sarcoptiformes; family Phenopelopidae; genus Eupelops; species Eupelops torulosus. The sequence goes on from JAQGCE010000004.1 coordinate 26,038, forward strand.
CTTGGCAAACTATGGTCACAACTATTTTTAATCCATTGTCTTGCGATACACCACAAACATATAAATATTAAATTCAGAAAAATAAAAAATAAGATGAGTGATAAGTAAGGTAAATTACTCATTTCCAACATTTCTTATTAATTATTTTATCCATTCTTTGATAATTCAAAGATAACATTTTTTTAAATTAATTTTAAATTTAAATCACATCAAATGATGGAAGAAAATTCACGACATATATTGGAATTTTAAGAAGACTATTATCTTGGACTGAAAAGAATTGCAAGAATATTAGAAATTCTGAACTTAGGATTCTAGGAAATGAGTTTGTAATCAATGCTTCAAATGAATGAATGAATGAGTGAATAATAGACTCGTCTCTTCTGTTATCCAATCTCTTCATTGCAGTCAAACATTGCTGTCTCTCAATCCCAGACTCAAGTTATCGATCGTTTAAAAACAAAATACATGTTTAGCTAAAAGCTTAATAACAAAGTGGCCCCAAAGCTGTATAAATGCAAAGAAATTATTGAATTTAAAAGCAAATTGAATAAATTGAGAAATTAGTCATCCGTTCAAATCGATTGATTGTAAACAAAGCTAAATTTTTTTGACATTTACTTCAATAATAATAATAATAAGTTTTATTTAATTGATTTCTTGTGATTTATCAATAAGTTTGTGTAAATTTTAAACGTAATGCCAGTGATTGTAAGTATTGATAATCAGTTTGTTGTTAAATGAGAAACATTTTATTTTAAATGTCTTTAATTTAAAGGGAGAGATAGGATTTGCGACACTTCCCGAACATGTCCACCGAAAGTCTGCCAAAAAGGGCTTTGACTTCACTATTATGGTCGTCGGTAAGAATAATAACGACACCCATTTATTAGTAAAGAAATGTTTTATTATATTTGAAGGGGAGTCTGGTTTAGGGAAGTCAACTCTTGTCAATTGTCTCTTTTTGGCTGATCTCTACAAAGACCGCAAAGTGCCGAATGTCGAGAAACTGATTGAAAGAACTGTCACTATCGATAAGAAACAGTTGGATATAATAGAAAAGGGCATCAAATTGAGGGTCACTATTGTGGACACTCCTGGATATGGAGATTCACTCAATTCTAATGACAGCTTTCAAGACGTCGAGAATTATATCGACCAACAGTTCGACCAATACTTCAAAGACGAATCCGGACTCAATCGCAAGAATATAACTGACAATAGAGTTCACTGTTGTCTATACTTCATATCTCCTTTCGGTCGCGGGTATTGACCAATAATTTTAAATTACTTTTCAGTTTAATTAAACCAATAAATCACAGATTATCTCAACTCGATATTCAATTCATGAAAAGACTTCATACGAAGATGAATATCGTTCCCATAATAGCCAAAGCGGATGCCCTCACCCCTCCCGAAATGCATCAGTTGAAGAAAAAGGTGAAAACATTTAAATGGTTGTCATTTATTCTTAATTCTGATATATTTGATGAAAAAATAGATTTTAAGAGAGTTTGACGAATACGGGATCAATATTTTCCGGATTCCCGAATGTGATAGCGATGAAGACGAACAGTTCAGACGGAAGGACCAGGAAATTAAAGTATTTATTTTTAAAATGAGGGTTAAATCTAAGTTTTCCTTATTTTATTTGTTTAGGAAAGCATTCCTTTCGCTATAATAGGAAGCACTCAAACCATTGAACACAACGGACGAAGAATTAGAGGACGTGAATATCAATGGGGTATTTATTTGTTTTCATTAATCATTTATTTATTAATTAATTAAATTTTCTTTGATTTGAAGGCGTTGTCGACATTCAGGACGAAAAATATAGTGATTTCGTCAAATTGAGGACTTTTCTCAGGTTTACCACAAATATAATGATTTTAATTATAAACTATTATTAATTTTGTTTTGATTACAATTCAGTCTTCATATGCAAGACTTAAAGGACGCGACGAGTGATGTTCTCTATGAGAACTATAGGGCGCAACATTTGGCTAAATTGAATCAACAACAGGAGTATGTCTTCATTATATTTTTGTGTTTTGATGGTATCTTTCAATTGATTTGTTATCTCTTAAGAAATGATCCGAATATAACGACTGACGAACTTTTGCGTATAAAACAAGAAGAGGTCTTAGCTTTCATTTTGTTATTTGATTTGAGACTAATTTGTTTGTGATTTTTGATCTAATTATAGATCCGTCGAATGCAAGAACAGTTGCAACTAATGCAGGAACAGTTGCGCTGTCAGTCGAGTCAACCGGTCAGTAGTGCTGCTCAAAGCTGTGACGATCTGTCACCGCATGGAGGGGATGAATAGTGGCTCTAAAACTCAGATAAGTCATTGATTAGTCATAGTCTGAACCAAAACAAGAGTTTTTCAAAAAATTTACAATTTTTTCGCTCGAATTTTTATTTATTATTTATATGACATTCCTTTTTCTGTGATTGTATTGAGACTGAAATTCTATGCATTCGTTGATTCAGTTATCTCTTAAAATATTTACCACTCCATCGATAACTCAGTACTTAATGTCTTCATATTGAAGACAAAAATGACAAAAAATACTCAAATAGTATTCGATATACAGAACAATAGCTTCAGTAATAATGCATTCATTCTCTGCAAACATTGCTTTTTATTAGAATTGAGTTCAAAAAAGTCTGTTCTCAACAATATTATTGTGATTTAGTTTTCTAAGAATGTTCTTAAAAGACAGAGTTTTATAGAAATAATCTTTTATTTAAATAATTATTGTTTAACGTATCGCCAGATTAGCCCTAAAAACGGTTTTTATGTTTTTTTTGTGTTTATTTTAACAGAAATTGGTTTGAGTTTGTTTTTCACGTCTCATAAACTAAATAATGAAATGACTTGAATATGAAAAACGAAATGCTTTTCATAATCAGTAGAGAAGGTATCGATTCCTTTGAGCTCTGAATACCAGCACTGGATCTCTATTTTATTTTAAACTCTTCGCTAAAAAATAAAATACTTTTTTGAATGTTTTGCAGATAATGTTCGGCTCATTAGTAATGACTCATTAGTTTAGGTTTTCTTCATTAGAATCGAAATCCTATGAATGAAAATTGAGATAAAATTCAGTGAATCACAAAAACTGAGCTATTCTTGGGAACCACTGATAGCACGACTGAATGCATACGAATTTAAAGTCATTTTTCTATAAACTTTTTATTATAAGAATAAATAGTATTAGAAATACATCTCTTCTTTGATATAAAAACTAATCATTGGTTTTAAGTTTCTTAACTTTAATTACAAATAATAATCCATTTACTAGTCATTAGTCTTTTGACATTTAATTTAATTTAATTACAACTATTTTATATAATTAGCTCACATTTAATAACAATTTGTTTGATATTAAATATTATTTATAATATATTTAACCTTTTGATGGTTTCTTAAATTAAAGCTAATCTTTTTGGTAGTAATTATTATAACCATTCAGTGATTTATTGATTAAAATAAATGTCTAATCGAGTCATTTAATTAATTATAAACTAAATTATCATTAAAGTGATATTTAGAGCTATTATTTAGTTTTAAGTATAATTTATTTTTTATTTACTTTAATATTTTTAAAACAATTTGTACACAAAAAATAAGCTCCAATTAAATCAGTGAAAGTTCAAACTAGTGTAAGCTTGGTAAATACGAGTAACTTAGCATGATTCTAAACATTGTATTTTATTTTTAAACACCAAAACCAAAGACCTTTTTTCAATTAGACTTTTATAAAATCTGTATTTTTCGAGTTCGTGATTAAAATTGAAAAAATGAAAAATCGATTTTTCATTCAATTAAATTGTCTGAACCTTTTTTCGGCAAAAAATTCTCTTTTTTAAAAATGTTATGATATATGGAAAAAAATTCTTCAAATTTTGGATTCACTCCGAAAAAGCATTCATTGATTTTTATGAAATTTATTTAAAATTCTTGTCTGATATGAAAATTGATTAAAATT
>JAQGCE010000005.1:0-29680 GCA_034699185.1 Eupelops torulosus
AATGTTTTTTTTTATTTTAATGCAAATATTTTTATTCGTAATAATTTTTAAGCTCATATAAAAGTGATATCTTTTTGGTTAAACCAACTTTTTTAATATTTATCTAAGAATACAATTATCTCTTCCGCATCTTCCCTGAGATTATTGGCTGTTAGTTACTAGACACAATAAAAGAGACTATTATATTTATTTATTTATTACATATCCATTGCATTTATTACAATAAATCACATTAATAATGGAACAGCTGGTGCTCCAGCAAGGTTCAAATGTCTTGTTTATATGAAAATTTATTTATATCCTACCCTTTTTTCATACATTGTCTAATATTTTATGTAGGAATTATCTAATTACCTTGGTTGCAATTTTATCACCTTTAATAGCTCTGAGTTTGGTCTATATATGGAGTAATATATTTGAAAACTTCTTTGAGCTTAAATCAAAAATATCGGTCAATCCATTTTTCATGGAATACGAGAACATTTTCTTTTTAGTGTTATCACTGGTCAGCAGAAGAGCTGCCACTCATAAATTAATGGTAGTTTTGAGCACCGGGTAGGACAGGATAGGATCTCTTCGTTTTATATCATTTATAGAGAAACTGCCGTAAAATGCATTTAAATAACGTTTAAATGGAGTTTAAACCAATTTTTAGCCACTTTCGAGTAAATAACCGTTTTTATACACTCTTTCAAATGGTATGCGATAAATGCCAACCTCTCGATCCCATGGAGTTAATGAATAGTGGGGCTCATCCCTGTTGTTTTCACATAACACAGAAGATTTTGAAATCGTGCTAGGATTTCACGAAATCAGGTTTCGCTCTACAATTATGTAAATGGAAATCATGTATCTTAAGCCAAAAGAATAACTACAGTCAAAGCTATTTAATATTAGAAATTGTCTCTTGAGAAATAGCATGGTCTTCTTAAGATTATGTAAGATGGCCACAAATGGCCACAAATGGCTTCGGAAAGTGCCATATATTTTGATTGTATCGAATAACTCCTTCCGTTATCTCTTAATTTAATAGATTTTCCTTTACTTCATATATCGGTCAAAGAATCGAATTTGAGAAGTCCCTGATAAGTCTAAAAGAACCATTTTTTGCACAAATTTCTAAATGAATTAGGGAAGGGTAGTATAACGACCAAGATGGTGTATCGGTAATGAGTTCAATTGTGATTTAATTAAGGCTTTTAAAGGATAATTTTTGCTTAATTTAACCTAGTTGTCTTTATTTCCTCAAATAATGATAAAATGTGAAAATAGTGGCAAAATTGAGGTAATTTGCAATTTGTTTATTTTGGAGATGCTCTTGGGTGATCCCTACTGTCTATTTTGAGTCCTTATTTATTAAGTAAGATTATATAACTGAAATGACACAATCCTTGATAAGAAGTAACCCAACTCTGAAATTACGTAAGAGTTTTATCGTATTTTAAAGAGTTTTGTCTGTATTTTATATTTAGTATCAAAGAATAAGAATGTGATCAATTGTATTGTATTGCCTGTGCGACTGATAGGAAGATCCTGTTTAGAACAGGATTTGCTCTCATTTTGTTATTGGTTACCTGCAAAACAATTTTGAACCGGACCTGTCAGTCTGCTCAGGCTCTCTAAAGAAACACTTGACTTCTAGGAGTGTTCGCTGAACACTGTTTAGAGAGAGAGAGAGAGCTGTTCACTAATATTCTTCATTATTATAACAATACTATAGTTGTGTATAGATTTGTTATGAGGAACAAAACTTAATCAATATGAGCTTGATGATAAAATATTTATTCTTAATATTGTTATTTATATTTGAATGAAATATTTTTTATTTATTTATTTATTGAAATGAAGAGTACCATGATAAGTGCCATTAATGAAGAGAAACCTCCACTCAGAAGATTATTAGAATCGGAGGACTCCAGCTATGACTCGGATTACGAAAACAATGACTCAGAACAACAGACGTCTGCGGTCCCAAACACTCCCCGACACCTGAGTGGATATCATGATGAAGTGTCCAGAACTGTTTCAGAGACTTTAGGCCAGGAATTCGAAGAGTATCTGACGACCAGTCAATTACCGCAACCGACTCTTCTCGATGTTATCATAAATGATCCGAATTACATAAAATCAGTGGAGTTTGCCCTCAGATTGGGATATACTGAAACTCAAGTCCAGATCGCGCTCATGAAGTTGGGACCCACTGCCGGTCAAAATGAATTACTCGCAGAACTTATAAAACTGGACGCCGGAACCGGCAGTAATCACATTTCTGTGTACAGTGGAGTAGGAAAGACATTAGTCTCATCTCTCAACGACACAAATGGTGATGAAGTGCTCTTCGGGGACAACGATAGCCAAAACCTCAGACCTATTGTCATCGATGGCAGTAACGTTGCGATCAGGTATTGCAATATTTTTTTGCTTTAATTATTTAAGCTTTAAGTTAATTAAAATGTGAACTAATTCTGAGCTAATTGTGTGCAGTCATGGAAATAAAGAATGTTTTTCATGTATGGGAATTAAAATCTGTGTCGATTGGTTTCAAAATCGGGGGCACCGGGAGATTACTGTATTTGTGCCTATGTGGAGGAAAGAAGTGGCCCGACCTGATGCACCCATCAAAGGTAATTCACTTTTTTCAAGTTATATTAGAGGTTATGTTTCTCTTTTGACTTTTTTTTGCATTTTTTGTTTAAAATACAGTTTTTTTTAAATAGGGATAAGATTTTTAAAAATATTATCAGATCTTCAAATTAAAAGTTCTTGACTTTTAAAAAAGGGTTAAAATTTGTTGTGTCCGCCAATTAGTTTATCGCATATCTATTTGGCTCTCCTGTTGTCAACACATTTATTGCATTTTAATATATGAAATAAATGTTAGCCATTAGTGCTATAATTGAAATCTTTTATTAATTTAATTAAATATTTGAAAATTTAATTAATTTGTAATAATTGTCAGATCAAGAAATACTTTCACAGTTGGAATCGGAACGTCTTCTCGTATTTACGCCTTCCCGTAATGTTGGCGGACGAAGAATGGTTTGTTACGATGACCGGTATATCTTGAAGTTGGCGGCACAGAATGATGGCATTGTTGTGTCAAATGACAACTATAGGGATCTGACCAGTGAAAATCCAGAGTACAAGAAAGTGGTCGAAGAACGCCTTTTGATGTATTCATTCGTAAACGACCGGTTTATGCCTCCCGATGACCCACTCGGCCGTAAAGGACCTTCTTTAGACAATTTTTTGCGCAAACGTCCCCAACCGCCGGATGTGTTGCCGCCTCCCTGTCCTTATGGCAAGAAGTGCACGTATGGTAACAAATGTAGGTACTATCACCCGGAAAGAGGTAATCAACCGCATAAGTCGGTGACCGAACGTCTTGCAGAACAGGCAAAGATTCACATACAAGAAGTTAAGAATAGAGGCAAAAGTCGGGAGTCGTCGCCGGGAGATTCAAAACTTAAGGCCACAATTAGTCTACCCCTTCAAATGGGATGTGATCGCAAAAAGTTACCCCTCTTTCGGACACATTCTGCGAAACCGAGTAAATCATTGCCACCGGAAGACGAGCACTCATTCAATCATCCCTTTCCAAGACATGTGTTCCCCGATAAGTGCCATACTTCTGATCACAATAAAAGCTCAGAGAATTTGCACCGAAAACTTCAGCGCCAACTGACGCTTAACCCTAATTATGATCCCAGACTACAAGCGCTACAACAGGGATATGAACACAACAGACATGATATGAATAATAGACATGATTTGTGTCAACAGAATAGTTGTGCTCCGATCGGGACTAAGCCGTCTCACCGACAACTAACACGTCTTGGCTCTGATGGTCCCTCTCTGACACAATTTCAAAAACAACAACAACTTCAACAGCAAAATATGCTATTTGTGCCCCATTCGCAACATTTGTCACAATCGGCGCAATCCCTGTCAGCACAGGACTGGGCGGACAGATTTTTTGGCGATTTTTACCGAAAACCAAACTAAAAGTAGATATAAGTTTTCATAAGATTTTAAAATCAAAATCAATTGTTTTGAAGCAATGAGTGATTTATTGAACTCCTGACTCACGAAAGTTTTAATAGATCAATAAATTTTCCATGTTATTAATTCTATTCAATTATCATATGCTGTTCGATGTATGTAATTATTCTGGAGAATAGTCAGACTTTTTTACTAAACACTAATTCTGTAGATTTTAATACAAAACTTGATTGTTAATTACTTGAACTTGGTATACTTATTTATATTCTGCTCCCTTATTCTCTGTCTTAGAATTACATTCATTTGTATCACTGATTGGTGTCTGCTTTGAGTGCAATTATATCTAGAATCTAGGTATAAATGCACTGCACTTTCTTTAAATCTTTAATCACTTATAGTGATTGTCTTCAAGAAGTACACCATTTCTGCTGACAAACGGCATATCAAATAATTTGACAATTATTGTTAATTGTTGCTAGTTTATTCATTTTTTTAGATTTCTTATTCAGATATCAATTATTCTTTCCTTAAATTTCATATTTTTTATTCATAACCAGAGCATAGGTTTTGAGTCACTATTAAGTTTAAAAAAGACCCAAATAGTGGTCGATTAGTTATTTATTTCCTTGCTCATTTCGTTAGTATATTCGTTTGTCAAGAATATAAAGTGAGCTCTACTCAGCTCTTTAAATAATTATTGGTCAGTTAAAGAGATAAAACCAATAATTGTAATTGTAATAGCTACTTTTGAGCCACCAAATAGATAAGTTTAGTTATGTATTTATGTAAAATGATCTTTCAATATGTTATTGCTTGTTAATTCTGGGAATAATCGCATTAATCGATATAATTAGTTAAATCATTTTTAAATTTATTTCCTGTTCATCATTATTTGTAAATGATCCATTTAATTTATTATAATATTTATGAATAATTTCTGATTCTATGCCTGTAACTTTTAACTTGATAAAAAGGCGGATAAAAATGAGCAGGCTAACGAACAGAAATTGAAGCAGAAACGACTTCGTCGTCGTTTAAATGATTTTCTGTCATTCAGTGTATTTTCTCTGAAAAATATAAGTAAACTGTCGTTTAAGTGATATAACAAACAAATGGCAGAAAAAACAATCGAACGGTCAGACTCTCCAAGAAGAGTATACTTACCATAGAATTGTCAATTTTTGACAAAAATGAATGCAATTTTAAGACAGCGGATACGGCAGTAATTTTTTGTGATTTTTTCATCGATGAAAAAATAGAAAAACCTGATTATTAAAAATGATTTGTAAATGACCTGAAAATGACTTCGAATAAAATGTTATGTAATTGTATTTGTCATTTGTAATGGTTGTGACACCACTCCCAATAACTAAACGGTTAATCGGTTTACTTCTTGTAAAATATCATCCATCAGATACTTCCAGATGTAAGTCTGGCACACGAATGGATCAGACGGTTTGACTCAGACTTTTCACACAATTCTATGAATTTTTTAAAAGAAATAATATTAAAAAGTGTTTTAAACTTTTATTTGTTATATTTGTTGTAATTATTTGCTATAATTGAAGTCAAATATCGAGTAATTGTAAAAATAATTACTTTAAGTATGGCTTCTATGAGACGGCAAACCACAAAAAAAAAGATTTCAAAGTAATTCGGAATAATTAAAGTTGTTATAAGACCTGAAATATGTGTTGATGTGATTCATGGATTGACAACTCGACTGAGTCAGTGGTGAAAAGGCGGATGTTAAGTAAGAAACCTTGTCATACCTGTCCAAATATATAAAGTTTTATTTTATCGAAAACTAAGATGAGCAGGCAGCTTTTTAAACTTAAGATGAATTTTGTTTATTCTCCTCCCTTAACGAAAACTCGTGATAATGCCCAAGGTACAATCAATTTAATAGTTTTAATCGGAAAATAACAAAATATCAAATTTATTGATTTGATTGCAAAATATAAAATAATAAGTTGTTTGCGTTAATTGCGGGCAAATTGTTGAGCGCCGGTTGGGAGGGGGGGGACACACCTAAAGTTCATTAAGCTTTCACTAATTGTGATAGACTTTCATTCATACATTTCATTTCATTTTTCTTTTTTAAAAAACAAGTTATTAAGTGTTTACTACATATTCGCTGAGTTTTCTCTTATATTGAATAACAAGTTTGTGGCTATTTTTCTCTTAGGGCCTGACTCGAGGACATACATAGTGTTTGACAGACCAGTCGTTACGATAGTAATAAATCTTTGTTTGGGAGTATACCCTATATTTCGATTTTGTTTGTTGTTTGAGATTTTCAATAAATTTTGGATCGAATTTTTATATCACTCCTATCTTTTCCTAAACATAGTGGGACCACATCTTCAAATGTAAGTCAAGTAAAGAGCAAAGAGATTACATTAACTCTTAAGCGATTTAACTGTTCACTCATATACCCCACTGTTTGTCGCAATTAATAGCGAATAAGTTCTTCAAAGTTTTTCATTTTTCAATACATGGCGTTAAAAGAGTTTATCCAAAATATTAACCAAATTTCAATTAAAATTAAGGAGAATAAAGTAGAAGTGGTCACTCTGCACTCTACCTAAACCCAGGGTTCTCTTAGAGCCTAAAAATAATAGTAGTATTGGTTTGGATTAAATTCGTGATAGTATTCTAGTTTAACAACATTTCTGAATAAATTGTTTGCTTCTATTGAATAATTTTGATTAATTCCAGTCTTAGATGTATACCACCCAAAGTGGCTTAAGAGTGATGCCATTCACGTGACTCAACTTCACAAAACACAGATAATAGTATTCAGAAGAAGGGCCGGCGCTTCTAAATAAACCTTCTCTGAGTCAATATATATTTGCCGCAAAAATTCTTTTGAATGACTCTCCTCTAAAAGAAAGAATATGTTAGGAATAGGAATAGGACTTAATATTATAGTCAAGTATTAGATTTAATCTATTTTTCAATTAGATTTTGTGAAGCGTTCATAAATTGCTGATCAGTTTTCAATTTATTCGAGACTTCTTTGAGTTCACCAAAATTGATGAAATTTCTATTTGAACTCAAAAATTCAATTTAGACTAAGATTTGTTTTCCATTCAAACAATTTATTATATTTAAGTGCCTATAAAATGTTTTAAGATAATTAAAGGATGTTTCTCAACATTTCATATCCTTGTTTAGATTTGAAAACTTATTTTATCTGTTTCTATATTCAACAGTTGTGTTCTTTAATCTGAGGGCAAATGTGATTGGAGTAAAGTTATCAATATTTTATACTTTCAGTATCCGTTCAAATATTAGTGACTTATTTGGAATAATATTTGATATAATTATATATTTTTTTTAATTATACTTCAATTTGCGTCATATATGGCGTGAATTAACGGTAGAATGGCTTCCTATCGATTCCATCGCAGAGTTATCTCTAATGTTGTGTTCATTCAATACATGTAGTGACACATCTATCAAATATTGATTTTTCTCTGTATTAATATTATCCTATTTTTATATTCTTGTTAGTTCTCTGTTGCCATTGCTTTTGCATCAATATTTCATATTATTTTTATCTCAGATATCGCGTGATATCTAATAATAAATAAATGAACCGAAAAGAAATGTTTTCCCAAAAGTTAATACAGTTTTTGGGGTTAACCCAAACCGGAATCACTTTTTGACTAATTATCCAAAACAACATTTGAATTAAATTAATTGAAAGATAAAAAACAGTATCACTTAAGCAACAAATTCAAGACTCGTCTGAGAACTCATGTGAAACAGTTTTTAAGTCAAACTTAATTCCTATTAAATTAATTATGATTTCAGACAATTCCTCTAAAAAAGGGTTTAATAGTTTTCTCAAACGATAAGATCAGTTCATTTTATTTTAAATTTTTTTTTATCAAAGTCTCAAATTTTTTAGCACTTAAACAAAAAGCATATATTCGTTAAAATGATGGGTAGTTTCGCAATAAACTAGTTCTGGGAATACTTGAAAAAAAGTGCCGATAAGAAGCGGTACTGAATTTGGAGCACTGGTCGTGATTTTTGATTATTTTTTTCTGGGAATCTCTTTATTGTTTTTAAAATTAATTTACAGCCAATTGTTTTTTGTGGCGCTATTTTATATATGAATTTATATTAACAAGTTATATAAGGCTTTTATTCTTAGTCGTCCCAACCCTCACATTCCTCTTCCCAAACACTTCGTGTAATCAAAGTTTTGAGTTCATTGTATACCCTCTGCACTCAAAGTTTCATTTTCGGCAAATAATTTCCAAGAAAATGACCTTTTCGTTAGCCATAGAATCCATTATATAATTATTCAAATTTTGAATATTGAAGGAATCATTTCTTTATTCAAGAAAATAATGTTTATAACCTTGTTTTTTATATTCATATGCAATAAAATAGTTTAATTAATGTCAAAAAATAATAATAATTTATTTTTTTTATCTAAGATTCCTATTATATTCTTGGTTTTAAAGTTCATCTTTTTCTGGAATAGGATCTAATGTTATAGCATTGGATGAGATAATGATGTGATGATAAAAATTAATTAGTTTTATATAGTTTTCTATTGAAATTCGTTCGTTGTGTCCATGAATTCGGTTTAAGTCATCCATTGATACAAAACCGGGTGAAAAACGGTAAATATTTTGGGTAAAGTTAAGGAACCAACGGGTGTCTGTGGCCGCCTGCATCACACCCGGAATAATTGCAACTTCAGGGAATACCTGTCGTATACTCTTTCGAATAGTCTGATAGCCGAAGCTATGGTCGTCATACGGAGAAATAGGATGGGGTTCAATAGGAACACCAAGTATTTGGACATCTATTCGGTCATCAGAGATGAGTTGCCGATCAAATTTAAACACTTCCGATATTGAGCTCAAAGGATATATGCGATGATTGACTGTTGCCGAAGCCAAACCCGGAAGTATATTGTCCTAGATAAGTTTAGTATTTTTTCAGACTGTTATAGTTTTGAAGAACAGGATATTATATATAAGTCATTAAATTTGTTTTAAAGTCAAAACAAATTGATTTTCACTCATTTCTAACCTTAACTCCACTTTTAAATACTGTGACAGCGGTTGAGGTTCTGACATAACTATTCATAACCGGATGCGTTTCCATCATCTTTGAAACGATTGGTCCAAAAAGCCATAAATTAGAGAACAATAGTTTGTATGCAAAAGAACAATAGGGGGCTATTGCCTCGATTATATCTCTTTCCAGACCTCTGCCAAAGTTGTTGGGATGGGTGAAGGCATTGAACTTTGAAACGGCTTTAGAGAGGGTCACTATCGATGTCTCCACAGGGGGAACAGATGAATGACCGACTTTGCCGTTTGTGGTCAGTTTGATATTTAGAAATCCTTTTTCAGTCACTCCAATCATAGCAACTGAGTGATTGGTGCCCAGCATTACATTATTATAAATAAAAGGCCCCTCATCTAAGATGTATTCGAATTGGTTTACCCCGATAGATCTGAGGTGTTGCGCCGTCTGTCTAGCTCCGTCCAGACCTCTGCCCTCTTCGTCGTGACCTATGGCTATATAGAAGGATCTTTGAAAAGAAAATCTATTGTGAAGTAAGAATTGAAGTGACTCTAAAATTCCCTAAACGTGAGAATTGAATGCTTTTGAGTTTGAATTTATGTAAAGTTCAATGAATACCATCACTACATCCTTGAGATCGAGTGTTCCTCTTCCATAGATAAAACCGTTTTTGACACTGCCCTCAAATGGGGACACATCCCACTGTTCTTCTTCTGCAGGCACGACATCCAAATGTGCTAATAATAGGTATGGTTTAAGAGACGGATCTGAGCCCTTAATGTGATAGAGAAGACTCAGTTCGTTAATGATCTCCAATTTGACTGAAGAACTTGAGTGAACCAAAGGAAAGCCTATTTGTATGTTTGTTTTGGATTTTCATAAAAATTAGTTCGTTTATTGAAAACTTAAAATAATATTTTTAGATGACTTAGTTTTGTGAGGACTCACTTCTATTTAAAAATTGTATGAATGCCTGGATTTCATTCCTATCGTAGAGTTGAGGCGCTTTAGTAATAGTTCGGAATTTAAGCGCTTCTATGAATCTCTGGAGGACTAGTCTCTCACTAGTAATTGGTTTGTGATCTTGGCTATTATTCCCACAAATTATTAGATCCGGTGGTATAGCAAAGAATATGACGGCTCTCAGAATTAAAATACAAATAAGAATAGCAATGGTTAGGCTCGAAATGAACGCACATCTCAACAAAGAAGGTCTAACCATATTTTTAGCACTAAAACAATTAAATAATGTGAAGACAATGAAAGACAACAATTCATAAAAGTAATAGTCGATTACAAAACGCGATAACTAAAGTAAATATTAAGTGGGTTATGGGATAGACATACAGATAGTGTGGTTTTTTTGAAGTACTTTTTTGACATTAAAAAACTTTTTTATTTTAGGGAAAACACTGTTTAACTCATCAAAAAACAGGAAAATATGGTTTTATTTGAATAAATGTGGAACACATTCACACAATTATAACATTTTGTTACATTTCAAATGACTTTCACATTTGAAAAGTTTGTTTGTTTATCAAAGAATTAATGGGTTCACTAATGGATAGGTCTGCCAAATAATATCTGCCAAATGTCCTCATATTTTACTATAGTTTAGGTCAAGTCAAAAGTGTTTACAAACTTTATTATTATATTCAATGGAAAACTTTGCAAATACTTTTGAACAGACCTAATATTATGAAAGGCAAAATATAAACTTGCTACATTTATGTATTTGTTTAATTATTTTAATTATATGTTTAATTTTCGGTTGAATTGTGAAAATATCCACTTTTTGTCAGTAATTGTCATACAATATGTATATAAACCGTTAGAATAACTTTAGACTATTTTTATCTCAGACTTTGAATCCAATTGTGAGCCGATATCACAAATCAATTCCAAAATACCATTCATTAGAGATAGAGAGCGATATTTATTGAAATTCAATAAATCTTGGTTTAGACCCTAGACCAAATTTTCATCTAGGGCATTCACATTTCATTTTACTAATAGATGTTTAAATTAAATTCAAATTAATCTTGGTCAAATTGATATTTTGTTAAAAAAAACTAACCCAAAAGTAACCAAAATATTGAGCTTAAAATCAATATGTTTTGAAACGATGATTGATTTATTTGACTTCTGATTGATAAGTTTTAAAATATCATATGTTTGAGTAACTATTATGGAGACCAAGGCAGTTTTATTTTTACAAATCATGAGTTTTTTTTACTGAACGCTAATTCTATTGATTTAATTGATATAATGCTTCAATGTTAATGACAAGGTATATTGTACAAGTGTATTTCAGTTAGTTTTTTTATTCTAAAAGTATAGAGACGTCTAATTTTAAATTGATTTGTAAATTGACCTAAACTTATGAAAATAAAGTGTATGTAAGCGTTGTATTTGTCAATGCAATGGATGTGACACCACTACCAAAAACTAAAGGGTTAATCAGCAGAGTTCTTGTAAAATGTCATCCATCAAATGTTTCCAGATGTTAGTCGACAAGTCTGGCGTACAAATGGATCAGACGGTTTGGCTCCGATTTCTTATGCAATTTTTCAAAAGAAATTATTATAAAAAGAGTTTTAAACTTTTATTTGTTTTATTTGTTGTCATTATTTCTAATTGTATTCAAATATCGAGTAATTGTAAAAATAGTTACTTTAACTATAGCTTCAATCACACGGCATGTAAACCACCAAAAAGGGACTGCCTTATCCTCAAAGTAAGTTTAAATAATGAATTAATTAAAATTGAAATATTACTCTTATAGTCAGGAGTGAGTCATTACGACATCGCGACAATACTGGCGGCTCATAACAAACTTCGTAATGCAATCGCCAGCGGAAACGAGTCTCAAAAAGGCTTTCCTTCGTCTGCGAATATGGTATTATTAGAATGGGATCAGGAGTTAGCTGCTATAGCACAGTCTCATGCATCCCAGTGCCAATTCCAGCATGATTGTTATCAGTGCAGAAGAACCGGTATAACTAATATCAAAACAAGAAATGGGATATAAAATAAAATGATTTTCAGACAAATATTCAACGGTTGGACAGAACTTATTTCTATACCGGACTTCACGTCCAACTGTGCGCCAGAGATGGCAACACACGATCCAGTTGTGGTATGAAGAGCTAAACATCGCTCCTAAAAGTATTGTACAGCAGTTTAAGGCCAGTCAACTCAATATCGGCCACTTTACTCAAGTTAGTCCTCTTATGTTTCCTCAACAAAAAACTTCAATTCATAAATGTGTCCAAAGATTTTGACAAAAGATTATTAAAGAATAATAATCTGTTGAACACGAAAATTAAAATTTAAAAGTTGAAAGAATCTAGCATTATAATCGAGATAACTTAATTATTGAAGTAAAATACAATTGTAGAAGCAATAGAAGTAAAACTGATACATTTTTATTTGGACATAACAGGGTGATTTATATTTCAGAATTTATTTATATATATAAAGCCAATTATGAACTTTTTTTTATCAAAAAAAATATATTCATTTTATATTAAAAGTATTGAACATTCATTTGATGGGATTATAATTGAATGAATTAGTGGTAAAAATGTGGTAAATTAGATGACAAATAATATAATGATATGATTGGCATTCAATTTATTCCATTAGTTGTAACTATTTATTAATGATTTGCGATAAAAATTGAATTGTTTTTGTAATTTATCAGAAAAAACAGATTGAATTCTGTTAAGAGTATAATAAGAGAGCGAAATAGTGCTGAAAGAAGGCATGAGATCTGCTCTGGTATTGAGTTGTTGCCAGAAAACTGGCAGAACATTAAATAATTTTAGTAATTCAATAATATTTTGAGTGTCATTTACTTTGAGGCCAATAACTAAGTGACTGAAAGAGCAATTCAATAAAGAAATTATATTATTGACTAAATTGAGTTAACGTCTCATCAGAACTATAATCAGCCAAAACACGATGTTTTGCCATCTCTTCAATTAAATAATAATCATTAAAACAGCTTTAAATATAATTTTCTCCAAATTATCTGCAATTTATGTGACCTTCAATTGGATATCATATGCTTTTTTGCCTCAAATATAAATCAAAAGAACAAATAAATGTCTGAACCATAAAAACATTGCTCCAAAAGACAATAGACCAGAAAAAAGAACATAATTTACTGCACATTAGTATAGCAATGGATATATTATCTAATTATCTCTAAACTTATAGTTGGTTTGGGCCGACACCAGTAAAATTGGCTGTGGATTCGTTGCTTATGCCATTCCCAACTCAGTATATAAAGTGGCACAACTTTACACTTGCAATTATGCGCCGGCAGGTAATTATATTGGCGTACAGATGTATCAGGTTGGAGCTCCGGCCAGCAGGTGTCCCGAAATGTCTAAGCCTTCCTATGATTACAAGGCTTTGTGTAAATTTTATTCACAGCGAGAGTTCGTCCGAATGAAGACTCGTATCGTTAGTCAAACAAAGGTATGCCTCCAATAGACTAAACAGAAAATCGATTGAATTCGTTGATTAAATTGTGGGACAAGTGATCACGTCTTATGTTTTTCCAATTCATGCCATTTCCTAACAGATCTGTTTTGTTTTGCTCTAATAGACGACTCATAGCCAGCATTACAAACATCGCAATCATATTATGGATAATCAGAAGATAGTCTTTAAAAAAGTATCGCAAAGACGTCGTCACAGATATTATTCTCGTCGAAGATATTATACAAAGAGTTCAAATCGCGTCACAAATTCTGTTTGACTCTAAAACTTAGCAAAAAATTCTTAATTTTTAGTTTAAAAGTAAGTCTCATTTCAATCATACCTTCCATAGCACTGAAAAATTCACTGATTATTTCAATTATTTATTTCATTACTTTTATCCAAATATTTACATTAAATGAGAGCAATCAAAGGGAAAGGGAGAGTTGGAGAGAGAGAGAGAGAGAGAGAGAGAGAGAGAGAGAGATCTTTCAATTTATTTCAGCGATTGTTTTACAGCTGATGTTATCCTATCTTCTAAACCAATACAATGGGTATGAAATGGTTATAGTCATTGGTTGTTGTATATAGCATTGGACGGGTAGTGCATTAGCCAGAATTGGCAAAGAATCGCTTCACTCAGCGAATTGTTATCGCTATCACATCTCAATTCTTAACATTTTTTGCTCTCTTGTACTGAATCTACTGTTTCTGTTCCTAATTTCAGAATTCAAGATGTGTTCTGTTTGGCAAACTTGAAGACTGAGCGTTGGCTTTGGAGTCATGCCTGCGATGCGTTGCAATGCCTGCCATCGAAGCGAACGTCTCTTTCCGTTTGCTTTACATCTCTGGCATCGCATCTCTTGTCTAAACTCTGGTGACGTCGCATCAAATTCATTGATTTTTGCGTCACTAAACGGCAAACTAGTAGTGAAGCTGAGGCCTGGCTGTCATCTGCTTGAAATTTCCCATTTTTCAAAAGCCGTTCATTGGTTTCTCGTATAAACCCTAACCGTCACAACAAATTTTCTCATAAATTCTTGACTCCAAACCACTCTTTTATGCAATTTCTCTCTCAATCCTAACAATTATTCGTCTTCTCATAAAATCAATTGATTTGTAATTAAATACTTTCTTTTGTTTTGAACTAAAGATTTGTTATAAAATTATTTTATTATTTTTAAGTCGATTTTAAAAGCATTTTATTTGTTTATAATTTAATATATTTTCATCGATTCTTGAAATCAAAAACATATAAATAATTATTACTTATTATAAAATCAAATATTTTTCATTCAATTGTTTTGTTTCACTCAAAATAAAATTAAGTATTTATAAGAATCACATTTAAAACAACAAAAATAATAAAATTTAAATCAAATTTATTTAAGAATAAGAATCAATTGATTAATAATTCGCTAATTGTTTAGTATTTGCTGTCATTAGTTATAAATTTAGCTCAAAAAGAAGAAAGTTTCTTTTTTTCAGATTCAGACCATTGAAGATAATTTTTATGACATTAGTTTCCGGGTAACTGATCCGTCAGATAATTAATTAATTCAACAATAATTATGAACCAATAAATTGATTTTCAACTTCAAAACAGTTATATAAAACATAGAGTCATCGCATCCTTTAATCGTTGAAATCGGTTACTAATTGTAAGGTTGATTCAACTGATAACCAGCAGAAATAATGATAAGTTATTGTTCAAAATGAGATGGGTCATCACACACTTATGGAATCTTTTTTAAATGAGATCATTTTGTTTTTATATTAATGTGATTTTCAAATATTTATCAAATGAAACATTAAACGAAATTAATAGAAAAATTAGCCTTGGTTATCAGGGGCTCAACTTGTGCTCAAATCCTGTTAAAAACTCATTCAACTTATAATTTATTATCGAAATTCAATTTATCGCTGAATTGATCTCTTTTTTGTGTATTTAGTGTTAAAACTTTGATCGACAGCTTATCTGATATTAATTTTGAAGAGAATTTGAATAAAATTACAATTTGTTTAATATTTATAATGTATTTATAGTAATATTTACAACAATGGGAGTAATTAGAACAGAGTTCAGAATATTTGGGGTGATATGTTGGCCTTACTGTCCACATGCGGCAAATATGAGTTGTGGTGATGGTGTCCACCATTAGTGTGATTACCGCCCATCAAGAAATTTGTGCTAAGACACGAAGCAGGAATACCCTGATGAGACATCGCCACCAGTCCGGCGCTCAACTTATGCGATGATAAATGAGTACTCGACGTCACAACAGGACTGGGAGTTATCCATTTGGGTATGGATGTCGGTGACTGTGGTATCAGTGATGGGGTAAGTGATTGACTGTTAGGACTACTTATCTTTCCTGTAAAACAACGAAATATCGATTAAATCAAAGAAACAAATCGTAAAACACAACAAAATAGTATTATTGGTCTCATAATAAACGAGGAAAACAAAGAGTCAATTGTTATATCAAATGATCAGATAATAAGATTTAAGATAAATATAATATCTTCTCATCGTTTCCTAAAATACCATTTGATTGTATTTATCATCGATTGTCTGCTAACAGAATATTCTGTGTGTTGAGCCTTGAGGTCATTCTGAGCGCACAAATAAATTTGATTTCGAATCTATTCGTTTCGATAGCATATAATTTGATAAACTATTCAAACGCTTTATCTAAAAGGCATTCCAAATGATATTTCTTCTAAGGCTCTGCCCTTGCATTCAGAGCTCATCCCAAACAACAAAAATTGAGGCAAACTTTGCTATTTCTCTAATAAAAAATACAAACAAACAAAAGGCTAACAAATCAATAGCGAAGATAAAGACATTTTATGAATCGTTTTTATATAAATTAAAAATCGATTGAAAATCTTTTTATTAAAAGAAAAGAGAATTTATTGAATGAATTAAACTAATAGTTGAGCTCATAATTAGTTTGGCGTTTAATGTGAGCCAAATCTGTATACATATAATCGTCTTAATTAACCTATAAATTGAATTAACAAATAATGAACGCATAAAAAACAGTCAAATAGTCAGACAATAAGTGAGAGCACAACTATACCAAAATGAGAGGCTGACTATTGCCTAATATATATAACAGAATTTTTTTTCGTCAATAATTATTTGAGTTTACATTTCCAGTTAATGTGAATTAAGGCTTAAAATAGAGAATGATTTATATAAACAGATGTTTCGTATCTAAACTCTAAAATTAAATGTATAAATATATGAGAAGAGCCAATGAGAAAGTAATTTGCAATTTACTTTTGTCTCTAATTTGGATGATTTTGTCTCTAAATTAACCATAAGATAAATAGTTTTTGTCTAAATTACCTCTTTCTCTATGAATGTTAGCCTAAAAAAGCAAAAAACAAAGTCTGGACTACTGTTGGCGTACATATACTCTAAATAATGTGTTATATGTTATATGAGTTTAGCAAAAGTCTGTTCGTTTGGTTCGAGAAAAAAGAGCGAAACAACAAAAAACACTTTAATATTAGTAGAAAACAAAAAGAAGAAAAAATTGAGAGATAAGTGAAAGTGTAATATATGTTTCGCATGCAATTCATGCCATCCTTATATCGCTGATTACTTAGCATTTTAGACAAACCAATCCCTATCCAACCCACAGCATCCACTGGCCTGAGCTTTGGGCTCTGGCACTGGAACTTGCATTTATAGTTTGGAACTCACGACATACAACAGACACACAGACATAGAGAGTGAAAGGCATGCAATGAGTAGTTGTCCCGAGCGTTCAATTCGCTAAATGCTTTTCTGCCCTTATGTTTAGTGGAGTTTGAGTTTCTGGTGAAGCCATTTGTTTCCATTAATGTCATCCATAGAGAAGACACCCTTAACTGACACTAATGATTATTGTCTTTAGGCTCAAAGCACAGCCGATAAAACACTCGAATCCTTTATAACTAAAATTATTAAAAGCAATAAACTTGTGAAATGACTGATACGACTGATGGACATTCAATTGCCTAAACACTACTTTTTATAACAATTTACTCATTTATTTACTATTATTTATTTGACTCTTAATTTTCAAAATTGTTTTGATTTAACGTTCAATTCGTTAAAGAAATTATTGATTAAGAAATTAATGTTTGCTTTTAAAGCTTAAACGACATCTCTGTTTAACTGCTGTGCGAAACGACTCAATTCAATAACAGTTATGAATCTTAACGTCAAACTCACTTTACTTCACTTTTCAATTTCCAAGATTACTCAGGAATCTAAAGCATGTAGAAGCTAGATAAATTCAATTTTAATAAATTCTCAATTTTCGATCAGAAATTTTATCCTACTTTTGATATTTAGTTTAATTAAACAAATGTTTAGAGAAAATGACTGAAATTGTTTTTATGAATACCAGTGATAAGAGTTGTAATGATTTTTCATAAAAATATTTAAAAAATTTAATTTCTTAATTGAAAATTTCATTCACTTTAATGATAATAACTGCAAATGTCTTTATTTTTTCAATTAGAAGATTTATCCACCAATTTGATCAGTTTTTGGCTAATTTTCATTTGACGATTAGCCCGAAGTGGACAATAAAAAAGATTTGAGTTAATCACAAGAATTGACTATAAATCGAGTGTAAGACAAATGGTTTGCAAAAAGACATTAATTTTGAGAATTTGTGCGATATTTTTGTTGGAAAAGAAAAACCTATTTAAATATCATACCATTCATTGTCTTTTCGGGATTAGTTTTGATCTCTTTAGCTGATGGTGTGTTTTGTTGATGAAGCTGTTGTGGAGCCACTGCTGATGCACTCGAATCTGCTTTTTGAGAGCTTTGCTGACTGGCATTCCCAGCATTTTCTAAATTACTTGAAGATTGATTATTACCGCCGGCGCTCACATTATTTGTGTTGCCGTTACTATTATTGTTGTTCCCATTTTGACTACTACTAGAATTACTTGTGTTAGAGCTCTGACCCGATCCGGTCTTCTGTTGGTTAAGTCGTTCCTGTTTTCTGAACTTTGCGCGTCTGTTCTGAAACCATACCTTTTTTTTGATGAAAAGAGAGAAATAAATCAAATTTTTAAATAAATTCTTTTAAAACATAAATAAATAAAAAGCATTTAATTTGGAAAACACTTATCGATTGTTTTCAAACATGTTTTGTGAAAATATAATCAATTTTGTTGTTTAACACATTAACGCTTTACACTTATTATTCATTTGTAGTGCTATTTAAGGCACAATTGGATAAATTTTATTAGAAATCTAATTAAATAGTTATTAAAGCCTTCTTTCCTATTATTCTGGTATTCATATAAATAGTTCTAATCTTTTTGTTACACAACTATTGGCTCATATAAAGAATCTTTACTCCAGTCCTTAATTGGATTAAGACTTAATTTCATTTCAACCAATTACCGAACTGAGGCCGCGGGTCAGACACTACTGAACCCGTTCGACATTATATTAACAAAATAAACACTTAAACTCTTTAGCAAGATTACAATCTTTGACAATCAATTGATTGATATCTATATTTCAATTAATTGAAAAGATAACAAATTAAAGGATTAATTGACGCAAATTTATTCTTAAGAGTTATGACTGAAATTAACGACAAATTTGTTTAAGCGATATATCGGCTATTAGTGCCATAACAACAGAAATAAAAATAATAGCAATTATAATAATTTTGATGCTTTTTCTTATATTTATTTGAAGCCAAACGTTAGGAATACAGAACACAATTTCAAGAGAAGTAAGATCTCAGGCTTTAAGGCATTGGAGAGAATGGTTGAGTGAAAATGAAGCGAAATGAGAGCTCAATGTGACGCTCAAATTTAGTGGAACGCCCAACAACTCTCTCCCCATTTAGTTTTCGATGTATATAACACTCTAATAGTCTACCACCAGTGCTCTCCTTCTGTGTATAGATTCAAATTAAGACCTATAAATCTGATCATCATTTCTGTAAACATTTATAATTTTTCTTTTGCTTTTTGTTCCCAACTCTTCTATTTTGTTAATTCATTTTTACATCAAAATCGATCCAAAATTTTCACTGAAAATCTCATTCAATTCATAAGTTTGTGTAAGACTTTTATCAAGAATTTGTTTTTTTTTTCTATAAATTTCTTAAAGTCTTTAAGTTTTTATTCTTTCTTTTGAATAAATTTTCTAATTTGAAGGAAACCATTGCAGACATCAGATAATGGTTTGAAATAATTCATTCAAATCTTTTCTAATTCGGAAAATGCTTTCATCTATTCATTGCTGTTGATTCAGTGCAAAGTGTAAGGGATAGGGATAGGGATATGGCATATGTGATACGCCTTCATTCAATTGTATGGATGTGTTGATAACTATATTTAAATACGAATACAGTTATGAGTAGAATAAACTTCATAAATAGCTAAATGTCCACCTGTTCTCGGGGCTGGTATAATCTTGGTATAGTGAGCCTAATCCACCGCAGGGCCTGTTTTCCAATCCAGTAGTCATTGGTTTAAAATTCATTTATGCCGGTGTTTGCAAAATAATAATCACTGTTTTATGAAGTGCTGTTCGCTTATTGTGTGCTTTGTATTAAGCAATTCAGTGTATATACAGTTAGACCCAAACCAGTACTAAATAATAAGAACAAATCCCCTCTACAAACAAGGATTACCAGCACTGGCAGAATGGCCACAATTGGCCCTATAGTTGGTCTGTTTGTTGGACATCATAGACGAAGAGCACTCTTAGTATATAACAAGTAAAGATAGAGTGTTGTGTATATGTGTGCTATGCGACCATCTGCCAGACTGATCAGCTTCTATTGCATAGTATTGCACAGACAGGCAAACTGGCAAACCTCTACTCAAAACATAATCCTCTCCCCATCTCTCACTATATTTATATTTTACTCTCACTTCAACTTATGTTTGGATCGATTTATTCAATTGGTATCACGTCTTCTGACAAAAGGTACGAAACTATTGCTACAAATTATTCCATTTTTCCACTCTTTCTGTTATTAATATTTCTTTTCACTCAATCCAAGAAACGAATTGAAAATTTAGTTAAACATGAATTTGATATAAAAACCAATCGATTTCTTATAAATTATTTACTTCTTATATAAGAATTTTTCAATTTTTCTTTGAGAGAGAGAGAGAGAGAGAGAGAGAGAGAGAGAGAGAGAGAGAGAGAGAGAGAGCATTGGATCGAAAATGAGTTCCCCTTAAAAGATATTTGACTGCAATACACATATGATGTGCCCACAGATCTTTCGATTCAATTTTGAAAATCAATGATATTTTTTTCCAATAAATGAAAGAATAAATAAATTTGTGTAACATTTTTATATTGAATAAAGAAAATAAAAATATTTTGTTATAAATAGAAAATCAAAATTGATTGTGAAAGGACATTGAAAAGCACATGGATAGGACATTCCCAAAGTGACAATCAAAATAAATAAATGTATGAGTGATTTATGTGATTTTAAAAAACGAACTCCAATCAAATTAAGCATAAAAAGTGAGTCAATTTATGTGCACGTGTTGGACACGCATCACATCCGACGAAAAAATGAAGACTAAATACAGTGCACACTCACCAAACATTCCCCAAACAAAAAGTTGGTCCGAATCAGGCAAAAGGGATTCAATTGAAATCAATATTAAAATACATGCTCGACAACACTCTAACTCTGCCATAAATAAGATTAAAGCAGCTATAATGTAACAAATGCACCGCCCTTTCCATTGGATTATGTATATGGCAATAGTTAGGCACCTGTAGTCCAAAACCCATTGAGTCAGTCATACAATTGTGATATTTCTGGTACTTTAATACGTAATCATATTTTAGTTAATCGACCGAAATATCAAATTTTGAACAAATCTTAACCAAAATTTGATTTATAGTCTCCACTAAAGAAGAGTTAACACAAAAGATAAGAAAAAATTAAATAAATAACTGAATAAAAAGCAATGCATTCAACTATTTTATTATGTTATAAAAGTTAATATAATAAAGAATATTGTATTTTATTGTGTGGTTCGGCTTTAATTTAATAAAAATTTCCGCCAAATTTATTTATTATACTTTTAAAGTCAATATATTAGAGATGAAAGAAAAGAGATGAACATTAAATGTAAGAACACCTGCGCCGGCAACACATGGATGTGTCTTACGAGAAATGATGTGATGATTATTTTAGATAAACAGCTCTAATGTTTTTTATTTGCTTCGGAGAAAAATTACTCAAAACTTTGCTTTAGTTTAACGAATAATTATTAATCATTTTCTGACTTAAATTTAATATTTATCTGCTTTTTATGGGAACCAAAATTAAACCAAAAATTATTTATAATTTGAGTCTTAGTCTCAACTTTTTTCTGATCCCTTTCTGTAAAATATTTTCGAGAGTTTTTCATTTAAATAATTATTTAATACATTAGGGAAACCATTAAAAATGACTATCAGATGAAGAAGTGAACAGTTAGTGTGGCATTTAGTGAAGTGCTATTATTTGGCATATGCATTGTTAGAGCACAGGCAACAACTTTATTCAGTTCATTCATTTTGAATTGTGTGCCATCAAAAAAGTGTGCACTGACTCTGACTCTCACTTTGATTATAATAAGTGCCTCGCAATGAATGCTCCCAAATATGCTTCAAATATAAGTTGGTTCGGCATTTATGCCATTATTGCAGTTTAACTACAATTGTGTGTATGGCTCTCTTTACTCCTCTCATTCAGTCCCTCCGATCAGTGTTTTGCTTCTCCTGATCATAGACTCCTCTCCTCTTCACGAGTGATGCTCTTCTCCGCCAAAATTGAAATATAGCTCTCAATCGAATGTATTGTTTGGAAGGCATCGAACATAAATAGTAAGACACAGTCGGGTGCCTTAACTTGCAATTGACCACACAATACAAGAACAACAATACCGGGAATTGTGTATAAATATATAATCATTGCTATGGAAGAGAGTGTGAAACGAGTAGACCGTAAGACACATCTGATTTGCATTCACTCAGAGAACAATCACTTATTTATAGGTAGAGCCAATACTATCAGTTTGGCCCACAAACTATCAAAACTAGAAATGTCAGGAATGGCAGATGGAATCTGACCACTACTTCCATAAACAAAGTAGTCATTAGAAATGATATTTTCAATGGTATGCCTTTTGTTTAGTTTTAGTGGTCTTCCATCAAACAAAAGGTCATTCAATATCCAAGTGCTTCACATTATCATAATTGAAACCAAAATAGACTTAAAATCATTTGTCATCTTATTATTCATTATATAATACTTTAAATAATGATAAATAAAAAGATAAATCACTTGAAATCTACAATAAAATATCTCTTTTTGTAATTAATGAACAAAAGTTTATTTTGTCTCAACTTTCAAAAATCAATGTATTTGAGAATCACTTCTATTTTCACTAAATTGCTCTTAAAATCAATTTTTGAGAATTTTTTCCTTAAATTATTTTTTTTGTTAATTTAATTTATTTTTTTGGTATATTTTGATAGAATAGAAATTTAAATAACATTTTTAATGAAAATTTTCATCTCTTATCAAAACAGAGGGAATATTCAATAATTCAAATGAATTTGTAGTTATTTGAGTGAAAGTCTGGAATCACTTTTACTTTATTATGGATTTCCATAAGCCTTGAAAAATGAGAGAAATAACTCTGAAAATGAGTAATATTTGTTGTCTGCTATTCCAACGCATAACTCATTTGAAGTAAGTTTTGTCTGAATAGAAAAAATTAATTATCATATGATTTGATAAATAAATGATTTTTCTTCAGAGAAAGAAAAATGGTTTGAATGTGTCATTGGATACAAAATGCGTTTTGAAGTCATCGTTGTTTACATTGCAGTCAATGTGGAACTGACTTCACTTTTATTGATTGGATTGCAATCAATTTTTAAGATAAACTCAATTCAAGCAAAAGATACCTTTGAGGCAAAACTACGAACTGATTGACTTGTTTTGATTATATGAATAAAAGAGTCAAATCTTCGAGAAAACAGATATTTGATTAAATATTTTTTTGGAGAGGACTCTAATTCAAAGCCAGACATTGTTTATAATATTGAATCAAACGTTAGAAAAGTTTACTTAATTTGCATCGAATTCTCATTACTTAACACTCAATAAATGCAAATAAAAAGTAAAAGCGATAAATACATTTCAGACGAAAAGCAGCAAAAATTAGAATAAATTCAACTTTTTTTCCACATTTGATTCAAATGAATTTGAATTCAATAATAGTCTAGAATTGGATCGAAAAGTAAATAAAATTTGTTTTGAAAAAAAATCTCTAATCCATTATAAGTGATGTGAAAAAACATTCCTTTTTTTCACTGATTATAATCTTCCAAAACAATTATTAAACAGAAAATATTTGTTTGAATGCAAACCGATTACAGGTTTTGTCATATCTGTAGCTCAAGAATACAATGGATTTACATATGAGAACACGTGACCTGCTCTAGCATTCTGGATGTCTGGTCGTGTGTCCTCTCGGAAATGTTGTGTCCGGAGTCGAGTCCCAAAACACAACACGTGACGACAAGACGAGGAAACAAGCAATCATATAATGAATGGGTTCAGTGGTGTTCACTTGTATTTAATGTCACTCTATTTTATAACATATCCGTCGATAAGCAATACAGCAGTTATTGAATGCGAGCGACGCGTGTTTTGTGGGCTCGACTCTCGACTCTACACTTTTGGCGCAACATCTGCTCAAATATGTATCTCTGAATCAAATGATACCTTACCTGAACTCTGGCTTCTGTGAGATCAGTCTTCATAGCTATCTCTTCCCGAGTATATATGTCTGGGTAATGTGTTTCTTGAAATGCTCGCTCCAATTCTTTGAGTTGTGCCGATGTAAATGTTGTCCTTATTCTTCTCTGTTTTCTTTTCTCTGTGAGCATACCATCATGTCCAGGGGTATACATCTTGTAAGGCAGGCCTACAATCAAAACAAATAAGACATCAAATATTAAAACAAATAGAAATGTTTCAGAAAAATAAAATCAAAACAAATAAAAAATAATATTAAAAGAAAATTGAATTTTATTGTAATCTAAAGCGAGAATAATATGAAAGAAATTCTGTTAAGTTTTATGTTTAAACATATTCTGATAGAAATGATGTTTAGATTTGATAAGAAATATTTGATTCGGAAAATTTAATTTTCGATTTTATTGAATTAGAGTTGAGTCGATGTAAAGCGAATTATATGAGAATAAACTTACTTTGGAGTCCCATCGATGACGGAAATACCGACGGAGTTGAGCCCACCTGATGATGACTGTTGATTGACATACGGGAGCCGGTTATCATGGCCCCAGCTGTCGATACAGATACCGGTGCCGATCGCATTTGCATTGGCGCTGAAGACGGCTGATACCTGGGATACTGTGGTGAACATTGTCCACTGAGGTCCGGATAAGAACAGGCTAATTGACAAGATGATAATCCTGACTGAATCGGATCCATTGATGACAAGGAGCAGGCAGTGTCGAAGCCCTGATTAAGATATGAATAATCCATAGTTGTTTGATGGCTGGTATGCAACGGATGATCAAATAAATATAACTTAATAATAATCGGAACCAAATTTCATATAAAGTCACTTTTGTTCTAAAGTCAGTGCTGTTGTGCTCTGCGATGCACTATAACTCTGGATCTATAATATGATGAGTTGCTCAGAGCTCCTCCCTATTGATGGTATGCTGTGCAGTGATGGTCGAGCCCAGCAAGTGCTTAATGTTTACTACAGTCGCCTCCCTTTTGGGTTATATTCGTTATACTATTACCGATATATTGCACACAAACGCAAGAACTGGAATAGTATTTAGAGAAAGATATAGAGCTCTTGGATAAGGGATGAGTCGATTTATACTGTTATGTGTTTACGTGTTTGCAGTTCCAACGATAGCTCAAGAATTCTTCAGCCATTTTTCCTGAGCTTTAATTTTTATATAAATAATTATCTTTTGAATCAATGAAATGAACGCTCAGTTTTCTGTAAATAAATAGTGGACTCGAAAATCATTTTTAAATAGATTTCTTCTGCACCAGAAATGCTCTTTATTTTGATCCTCTCTCATATCATATGATATTTTTAGTGGATTTTATCGATCGATCGATTGATACACTTTTGGATTTTCGGGATTTTCTCTTAAATTCTTTGATAATTATTTCGTATTTTAGTTCAAAATTTTTATATCAATTTTCATCCAATGATTCAATATTTAACTCAATATTATTTTTGATGTTTTATTAAATCTAAAATTCTTACCAAAAATAAGAGAAATTAAATGATTGGAAAACTTTAAACTCAAATTCAGTTCATAAAAAATCGATTTAAGAGAAAATAATATGAAAACACAAATACAATACATTTCCATCAATAAAAATGTTAATTCAAAATATATTAAGTTATCAAATATTATATACATATTATTGGCCATAGAATTTAAATTTAACAATAAATCAGATTTAATGCATTTTTTATAGTCGGATGTGTTGACCGAATCGATGTCTTCATTGCAATTCAGATCTAAAAGTTGTCAGAATAGAAATGATTTATTGAATTATTAATTGGATGCGACCAATCGATTAGAGGTAGTGCTTCGGTATTGCCTTCTATACTGTCCTGTGTGTCACCCAATCTCTACTTTCTCACGGACTCCAATCCGTTGCAAATTTGTTGCTTTGATTATCATATTTACGATTTAAGATCAAAACGATTTGTGTTCAGTCATTGAATAGAAGGCATATCTGATATGTTTGCGATTGAAATGAAAGGACCCAACAATTGAATACATTTCTATTTCATTCAATCAAATAATTTCCTGATTTGTTTGCAACCATTCGATGAACACTTTTACCAAAAGATGCGATAAATCAATCGATTTGAGGCCCATTAACACTATTTACATACTTTTTGTTGACTTATAACTCAAATCAAATTTAATATTTTTGAGAAGTTGTGTTGAATTATTTAGAGTGCCTTATATTCTGTATGTATTGCAGTGAAGTAGTAATTCGGGTTCAGTTCAAAACAAAGGTTGGAGAGAAACAAGGTTGTTGTTGTTGTTTGCTCTTCCAATAAACATTGCAAGGACTATGAAAATATTTGAAGAAAATAATTGATACAATCAACTGATAAGACCAGTGCTGGGTATGAAATATGGCCACAAACCAAGATTTATGATTTGATGATATAATATGAGTGAACACAATATTCCATAAGAGTTGCGAAGTAAACAATGCCATAGAAGTCTTGCCAGACATATGCTGTTGATTGATGTGAGGCTGAGCTGATGGGATGCGCGTTATTCTTATCATAAATATGATGCCAAATGACTGAATATAAGAATAAGAACAACAGATGGACCATGCTATATCCTATTTGGCCCAATCAAGTATAAAACGTTTTATCTTTTACTCAATTTTCTGGTGAATGATATTTGTAAAAAATATTGAAAGTTCATTCTCACTAAATTCTCATCTTGTAAATTATTTAATTTGAATGAATAGGCATTTTTAAAAAAACACTTAATCAAATATTAATAATGTTATTCAGGGATAAATGAAGTATATCTCTATGATAACAATTTTTGCATAATTTTCCCTAAGATGTTCTTGGCGGACCTCACTATTTTGTCAGAGCCTATACCGCCATTTTTTTAGCTGGAAATGAGTCAATAGAAAAAAACCTAACATATCATAAATTAAACTTTAATACAAGATATGTTGATTACCGATCAGCCACTTTAACCCCCAATTATATTTATAAGAAAATTGGACGTACAAAATACAACTCGACACCTGTTCCCGAAAAGCAATGTTTTTAAACCTTGTATTCAAGCTATGAAAAAGGATCCGATTTTACCATCTTAAAAGCCAAAGATCTTTTGATACTTAATTAATGGTTTATAGTAATTATAAAACAAAAATTATAGCAAAAATAATGAAGAATTTATCTGAAATAAGATAAAACTAACCCATTATTAGACAAATTGTGAAAGAAATTTAATAAACTTAAAACTTTTAAATAATTATCATGTTTATCTATAATATTTATGCGCTTCATTAAGTTCGTGAGAGAGAGAGAAAGAAAGAAAGAGAGAGAGAGAGAGAGAGAGAGAATTTATAATTAAATTGTTCAAAACATTTTTCTAGACTAAATTAAATTTAAAAGTCTAAGATTATTTTTCAATTATGTGTTAGTTGTTTGCCGAAAAATGATGACTTCCCAACTCATGGCTTTTCAGTTTGAACTTATAATCGATGAAAAATATTAATAAATCTCTTGGGCTTTGTTTTGGTTCACACGAGAAATAAAAACTGTGGCCATTTTTCTATCGTACACTCGGGACGGGTAGGTTCACGTGGAAAGTATATTTTTGCTAATAAGAGAGCCATTTGTCTTTTATATTGTCCCTGTGCATTTATTTATTGGAGTCTATTATATGTATTTGTTGGGCTCACATATGCCTCATCTTCATATGTAATTTGGAGTAGGACCAGTTCTCTCGTTAATGTTTTTTGATAGCCTCCAAACACTATTTTCATTTTCATGGGAATGTGAGCTCTTTTACAAATTATCCGTTCCATCGATACTCTCTCGAGTAAAGGCTCATCACTGAGAGATGTTTTCGTCGTTTATTATTCATGTTTAGAGTTAGTCAGAGACTGACTGCCGGAGAGGCCTATCAATAGTGAAGGAGAGCATAGAAAAAAAACTGATAGACATTGAGAAAGTCTATGAGTGAAAGCCTGAGCCACGCAAATGAGCGACAATTTATGCATAAAAATTCTTGTGTTCTTTGCAGTAGAAGTTGTGCCAAACTCTTAAATATTCACTTTTATGGACTCATTTTTGCTCCAATTTTTTCTCTTCTTCTTTTTGATTGCCTAACAGTTCGTCGTTTAGCGAAAGTCTATAATTTTTTATGCGTTTATTCTATGAATAAAACATTTTCTGTTATGTATAATAACTTATATTAATTTTACTCGAAATTCAAATCCACTTTCAGTTCATTTAACAGATAAGAAAAGTGGAAGAAGTGGTTTCAAGAAAAAGAAGTTGAAGAATAAATCGATTCTTGGTTATAGGAAAAAAATTTTAACAAAACTTATGACTTAAATCTTTACTAAACTTTGAGCCAAACTTTGTTTTATGTTTTCTTCTCTTGAATTTGTTTATAATTTGCAATTTATTTCCGGAAAGTTTTATCTAATCTATTATTATTATAATAAGTTTTTCTGATATCAGTTGAGAAAAGTGTTCTACATCATTTTTTTGTAACTTCATTTAAGATTATAATTCTTAGTCTCTGTCTTTGTCTATACACACTGTACAGGGTATAAGGTATATATAAAACAATAGCCCAGAGTCAGTATAGTATTGCCAGCAAATCATATTGAATAGCCTTAAACAATAGCGATCGTAATTGAATGATGGTTTGACCTGTGCTTCGACTACACTATATTCTATTGGCATTGTATATAACAAAATAAAATTGTAATTCAATTTAATATTTGAAGAACATGTGAGAGATAGTGAAAGAGTGGATCATTTGTGCAAATACGCGATTTGATGCCATTCCCAGACTAAACGCCAACAAATACCAAATGACTTAATACACTCTATGAATACATGGATTGTATATTTGTGCAAATGGCCCAATAATGCCACCGAATACCTAACGAGAACTACCTTAGCACAAGTATATAAAAACTCAAACTCATTTGATGTTACCGGTGCTTATCGAAGAGGCTTTAACTGATTGAGTAGTATGTATGGCGGGTATTGTCTATAATGTGTATCATTACTATTATTATTGACTATTTTTGATCATCAATTTATTACATTTTAACCAAATTATCGCAAAACCCAAACATTTTGATTGCATACCAATTCTTTTTGTTGCTCATCATTTCGCCTCAACTCTAACTAACATTAAGTAACTAACATTACGACCAAATCTAATTTAGAGGCTATTCTCCCATTCCTACCAAACTCTCCATACAAACCAATGGACAAAAGTCCTCTGCTATACACTAAAGCCAGAACTACA